>CM024564.1:9419091-9720954 GCA_014182515.1 Eucalyptus microcorys | reverse complement strand
CAGTTGGTTTTCCCCTGTCATGTTCATGTTTTTGGTAGTTAACAAGATCTATCGGCATCTCTATATAGAATACCTGAAGTTTCTTTATTCTAGTAAACGGATGAAGAAGTCATATGGACTATCTGCAGTTAATTAGAATCTGCCATAAGCTAGTCGTATGTGAATATTGTTGCGTGTTTACTACAAATGGGACAATGCAAACCAGTTTGAATTAGAGATGTGAACACTTGTTTATTTATCACTGGTGGGACAATGCAAGCCAGCCGAATTATAAATATGAACCCTTGTTTTGCATTTCGTTTTTGTCTTACTTTCTGACATTGTTTCTGTATTCAGGATTCTGCAATTTTCCGTGAAGGAAAATGTAAGGAAATACCATTGTTGAGGTGTGACAAGAATCCCTAACCTCCCAGGTAAAAAGGAACATGCAACGTGGAAGCTGTCTCAGAAAAAATAATCTATCCACCGCAGAGAACGGGCGTAAATTTGCAGGATTATCGTGTCGATAAGCATACATCTCTGAAAAGACCATGGTTGAATGGCTCAATTGTACCAGAAGCAACTTCTGAAGCTTTCAGGAGTTGTAAAGTTAATGATAAAGAAGGAAGATTCCCCAATGTAACTGCTGCAAATACACCTACACTATTGAAGCAAGTTGATGCGGCTGCCATTCGAAGAGACACATTGGATCAGGAAACCTTAAAGCCTTCTTTGAGGAGAAGAATAAATGGATTTACTGAAGTGGATGCGAAGAGGATTAAATCAACTGATGCAGATGGTCGTGCTTTTGCATCCCGTGCAGAATCCAGTCACAACAATGACGAAGAATGCTCAGTCGGTAGTTGTAGCATTAGTGGAAATGATAGTCACATATGCCCTCGTGACATCTCTGCTTCTCCTGTTGAATTTGTTAGCACTTGTATCGGTGATGCTCAATCCACTTGTCATGGGGGAACATGAGGAAAGCAGTAATCTCCCTTTGCTGAAAGAAAACTTGGAAGATGAAATACACATGTTGGAGTTGCAAGCTTACCGTTGCACAATGGAGGCATTGCACGCATCGGGACCTTTGAGTTGGGAGCAGGAAACGCTGGTGACTAACCTTCGTATTTCACTCCATATATCAAATGATGAACATTTGACGGAGTTGAAAAAATTAGTTTCTACAGATCATAGCATCTAGATTAGTTGAAGAAAGCACACCAATATGGTTTCTTTCTTCACTTAAACTTAGATTCATAGATTGATTCCTTTTCATTTACCTTTGAGCAGTTGCTGGAAAACAGGGATCTGACGTTTTGCCTGATTGCTTTCAGTTTTATTTTTAAAACTCTATTTTCAAATGTTCATACGAGGACTTCTTAGCATTAGACTTCAAAGATAAGCTTTGTGCTTTGCAATATTCATCATCGGCTGTTCTTTCTATTGCTTGGAAACTTAGTCATATGAATACTGTAGTCTGTTGACCCTTCTGATGTGCCAAGTCACATTACCTTTCAGGTGTGCTTAAGAACCGCATAGCACAATCTTAGCTTTGATCGATGTATCCTTGTTCATAGCAAAACTAGCAATTATACTCTGTTTGGTTTAGCACTAGCTAAAGCTGCATCAGAGAACCTGTAACCCCCAATATATTGTGCTCTTGATTTTTTATGCAGACATAGTCAGGAATATGAAAATGGTAAATATGAAGCCAACTCGTTGCTAATCACTTGGCAATCAGATTTACGAGTCATCTAGAGCTATGGTGTATTTGTGTTTGGTATACACTTCAGGTTTGAAACAGGAAGAAGCTGCAGAAGCAACATAGTTCCCATTCGACTAAATTCCACTGCAGCTCTTTTTAGTCTAGACGAGAAGATGAAAGGCAAGATGATGTCTCAGCCTCAGAGTTAGTGTGAAGCAAGTCAATTAACTCATTCTGAATCTTGTCGAGTCGTGTTCATTACAAAGCCAATCAGCCATCTAAGCGCGTGTCATGTTCAGCATCTCGCTAGTAGTGTAATCAAATGCATTTCTACTAAATGTATCTTTTCTTCAGTTTAAAGAGTGAGGCTTTCATTGCACAACCACATATTCCTTTGGAGCTTGTCATACAAAATAAACTCATTCGGTATGTGATCTGCCAGTTTAGATCTTTCGACAGCAATGGAGCTCGTCATAAATTGGTTTTTGCAAATCATACTTAGTAAATCCATCAATTATCTCGATCTTTCGAAGGTAGACCGCATACAAAAATTCATGAGAAATTGCTTTTACGTAACTTGGCTGTAACAAACTACTCCATGATGAAGCAAAATTCAATATCAGATCTGTACTTCCTGAGATGCACATTCAAGTCCTCATCGGAAGCCACCGAATAGACAGCACTGTAGTCAAAGACCAAAGAAAGATTGACATAAGTTCTTGATTAAGGAAAACATCCAAAGTCGGTCATTAAAGAGAAAAAGAGACTGGCCCAAAAAAAACAAAAGAGAAGGTAAGAGAACTTAACTGATATTTTTTATCTGGGCCCTTAGAGCCTAGGCCCAATGACTGCAGGGGAGGGTCCATAACATCTGGGGACCTAAGTCCCTGAAAATGAAGGGCATGAACAGCAACTTCTCGAAGTTTAATACAGTAGAGTGCCAAAGAAGGATCTAATGTTCTTGCTCAAATTCTCTTAAGATTGAATGTGGAATATCCTTATTTGGCTCAAAGCTCAATATATTATTACTTCTGACCCAAAAAAAAAAAAAAAATACCCTTATCGGTTCGACTAACCACGAGAAAAAGTACAACATTGCTAGCTTCTTCTTTTTTTCTTATTCTGGGGAAATATCTGGCAATAAAAAGCAGCAAATTACCAACCAACTGTCGTTTATTTTGGTCAAGACGCCTCCTTAGTTGATTCCATAAATGATGATGACTTGGTTGCTCTAGATGGAGTTCAATTTCAATTGCTCATCTGTTGTAATCAGAGAGCTACCGTTAAGACTGTAGAATTTGGACTCATTACTGTTAATGCGAGCTGGACCAAATAAACTAACAAGTCGTCTCTTTCAACTGTTTTTCGGCGCGACTTCTTGCAAAAGCATCCTGTTTTTTTTTTCTGGTAATCACAACCATACGCAAACAGAAACAGTAATGATCGAGCTGTTCTTCAACCTTGCGATGTCAAAGAGCCAATTTAATATGTCCTTAGTATGGTTGTCACCTTGCTGTACTGACATGCGCTTACCTAACTAAGATTGGGTTCAGAATAAAAATGAAAAGACCAGTGGGATATAGGAGCACATGAAGACATATACTCTCTTATTATCAAAATACTGTTCAAGTGTTGTTCTTTGTATTTTCATCTTGTCGCATATATATATATAACTATTTTGTTAAAGATCAATCTGGGTTTGTTTTTCTGCCATCCTTTTTCAAAAGGCAATTTTCCAAGAACTTTTTGTGAGACCATAAAGAGAAGACTGCACAGGTGCCGTTGTCTCTGGAATCACCAACAAACCCCACCTTGGTGTCATTCCTAGTTACAGTGTATACTGTACAGCATAAATATTTAATGTATTGAGACAACTTGAACTGTGAATTCATCTGAGATTTTCCCTTTGTTTATTTGTTTTTGTTATATCTAATAAAATAAATAAATGGGGGTTGATGGTTTGGAATGGTGTCTCTCTTTATCACCCAAAGTGAGACTGATGGATGGGAAGCCTACGAATGAATTTGGTGCATTTATGTGGCTCCACCAAATCCCCCCCAGCCCCTGTCTCATTAGCATCTTTTCATGATTGATGCTGCCATGTGATCATGCCTCTTTCATAGAGAGAGAGAGAGAGAGAGAGAGAGAGAGAGTTGGGTTGTTCTTATGGCTCCTAGTCTTTATGATTTTCAATTTAGGTCCACTTTTTTTCCAGAATTTCAATTCCTACGGAAAGGAGATTTAGGGGTAACAAATGCTAGATTGCTAGTTTTGTCTTCATGTGGGCAAAAAGTTCCTGCATTTTTTAGCATGTAATGTAATCTGGGATGAAAAGCTTGGTGCAACATTGATATCTTTTGCTTATATTGATCAAGAGAGCCTTTCTTCGATGAGAGAATGTCTGCCCACCTTTTCTTCCTATTTGGTCACTGTACACATGATGGAGGAGCAATCAATCTTCCCCATCTAATTTCTATATTGTCAACGTAGATGCACTAATTACTACTTTGGCTTGAATGTGTTTCTAGATTAGATTAGTACACAAATTTGATATGTCAACAGCTGGACAGGCAGATAAGTACACTCTCTTTCCTTAGAAATACCGGGGACACTAATGTAATTTCGATCAAAAAATGTATATGCAGGGGGTTGATTCTGCTGTCTTGTCATTTGGAGAAAATAAAGGAAAAAATGCAGGGTTCACTCCAAGTATCTGTGATGCACTGAGAGGATGATGAAGCAATGAAGCACACATCTGTCAAAATTGATAGTTTGTCATCATAAAAGTTGAATGATCAATCTAAGATCTCATTGAAAGAAATGACATGGGCAGGTAAAAGATCAGAGGGACTGAACAACACTGAGATGTGTGCAGAGACAGAGAGAAGAGCCATTTGGCCAATGCAAACATGCCAAACAATGAAGATGGCTCACTCATTTGAGCATGAAATGGCCAATCATACATAAATTTTAAAAAAAAAATGGTTTTAAAAAAAAAAAATAGAGAAAAGGTGAGTCCTTGGACATTGTTCTATGACACCCCGACAAGGTAGCATTAATCAAGGACAGACAATTAGCCAGCTCAATCTCTTTGGCGTTTGTGCTGCTATTGGGGACATTTTATGATTAAATATGACTGCATTTATACTATATAAGCGACTCTCCTTCCAACCATATGGCTTCATGCTTTAATTAAGCCAAATTTTGTGAGCTGGCCACCACCAAGATCTATTGGCCCTAGTCGGGCTTATCGAGTTTCCGACCCGACCTCACCTTTGTGTCGAGTACCGGGTACTAAGTAGGGCTTCTAATCGAGTTGCAAAAGATTACGTGAAATTTCACATTATATTTTGAAAAAATGAAGCAAAATAGAACTGATTGTTTTTTTGTTAAAATTTCTGATAATTTTCGCTAATAGTGGGTAGAACCTTCATATCTCATTTCTGCAACTAAGATTGCAAGTCTGTAGCTCACCTTGCATGATTGGCAGAATCTTTTTTAAATTCCCAAGACAGTTGCTTGGTTCTTGAGTGGGATTTTAAAGGCTACTTTTTAGAATCTCTTGATACTCACATGTTGTTTTTATCTCCCTTTCTCTTTGCAGATAGAGAAAAGCATGAATAAAAGGAATTAGGTATGCATATTTTGCTTTACACAATAAGCCTCATCTTCCTTCCTCGTTATTATCTTACTTAAAGGTGCCTTCTCTCTTTTTAAATCTCGAATACATCGGAATGTTGATTTTTGTCGTTTACTGACCTTGGGGGGACATTGCATGGATGTTAATGAGGAGGCTTTGCTCAAGACAAAGCAGAAACGAAGAAAATCCTCTGTTTGCACAGCAAATATATTACTAAACTATAGACTATAAGATGAGGACATGGATCTTGTTTATTATGGAGAAGTGCATTATATCATAGTTTAATCACGGTAAGGGCTTTTAAAAATACTGCCTTGTTATATGGAATTTGAGGTGGTCCTGAGAGGTAAATTATGCTCCTTCTGATGCCCTTAATTATGTGAGAAACCCCTTGATTCAATTATTAATAATCAGGAATGCCAGAACTCCAAGATTAGCATAATAATTATGGGCTTTCTCTTTTGGTTCATGGGTTCACCTTAGCACGTTCATCAAGAAATAAAAAGGAATGAACACACCCAGAACAATCATCTCCATCAGTGCACCAGGATTTGTCCCCCTCTCTCCGAAGAGATCATGCATAAAGAAGGAAAGGAAAAGGAAAAAAAAAAAAAGAAAAACCCACCTCAAAACCCTAACCAAAACAATGCCATGGGACTCCAAAGGTGAAGAAAGATAATCAAGAAATCAGCAAATGTGCTCATACTGTAATTATAGATGAGATCTTCCATCACATGGGCTTCGTGGGCACGCTTGGATTCCTTTAACAAAAGCAAGAGAACACAGTTAAACCCACAAGGATCAAAAGGGAGGGGGAATTACCCCAGCCACATGCTTCCTCCTGGGGACCATCAAGGCAAACGAATTATTTAAATAAGCAAAACGATCCACAGTACTAATAATAAGAGCATGAGAAGATCCCAAAAAGCTAGTGCTATAAAGGAGAGGTTGGTTACTCCTCTCAATGACACTGCTCACTATATACTACACATACCGAAGCCCCCAAATCCCATAAAAGATGGGAGACATGTTCGTTTAAATAAAAGATGCCTTGCATGGTGGATTGCAGTCACCTTCTTTTCCTTCCAAAAGAACATTTCGTGCCTCGGGAAATGTTAGTGTTTTTGTATGTGGTTTGTCTGTGATTTTACCATAATCTATTGTTGCATGTATAAAAGTTTGATTAGCTATCATATGCATGTCACATTTGAACTTAAACTCAAACGTATTTGATCTCACTTTATTCTGCTTTCACAAACAACTTTCAAAATGCAGAAAGGTATACATCCAAGTAGCTAGTTTGTGTAATTTTAAAATTCACAGTGTAAAATAAAATCACTATATAATTAGAGAAGGAACTTAGATCCTCTAAACTTAGGGGATAACTGCGCAATTACCCTAAAACGACGGAATCACCCTCTCTTATAGAGAAAAATACATTAAGCCGTCCATCTCTGCTTTGCCGGGAACACTAGACCTCTATCACCGTCGTTGCGCCGCTCGCTGCGTGCCAGTCTAGGACGAACTAGGCTGTGAAAGAGCTGCCCAAATTTCGGACGACAGCGGATTTAGAGGTAATTGGACCTTGTACAGTTATTAATTTAGAGGTCCCAATTCTTGTAGAAAGGAAGCTCTTTAGTGCTTTCTTTTTTCATTGTATAAGGTAAAGAAGAAATAAAAGTTTTTTTTTTTTCCATTGCAGAAAGGCAAAAGAATGGAACATTCGGATTGACAATAAATTTAACTAGTTAACACAATGTTTAGAAGAGCGATCAATCCCATCGTTTGTTCAATCAAATTAAGGTAAATAATATCTCGAGAAACAACGATGTCCGTAATGAATCCTATAAAAGCAATCGTTCTTTTCTACACGTTTACTCATTTGCGATCATTGCGATTATATCCACCATAGTCTCATATATAATATAACATTTTGGCGGTGTGAATATATATATTTATTTCTAAGTTAAATTGGTTAACATAACATGAAGAAATAGCTGTATGTGTGCAAAATGATGAATGGGAAGCTGGCATCGATGAGGAGAGATGATGCTTCAAATCTACGATCAGAAAAGGGAATTTATATACGATCCACACCACATACAGCCAAATCTAAATCTCTCTCTCGAGTGTTTTTTTTATTTCTTTTCTTTTCCTTCCTTTTCTTTATTTAATAAATATCAACATATCTGCTACATTGAATCTCACAGGCCATGTCTTCATAGTTAGTTAACTGACACAGTCCGTTCTTAATGGAGGTGAATGGAGGGACCAGAAACTGGTCCAAATCATCTTAAGATAGGAACATGGCATCGGATGGACCATTCCTAACAATTCACTTTTCAGTTTCCAAGGAAACGTAACACATCCTTGAGTTGTCGCTACCCGAATCTGTCGCGGTCGTGCTAAAGTGGCCTGCCGGTTCGTAACTACAAGTTCCTCTGGAGTAACTACATGGTAAACTCTTTAGTTGTAGAATGGAAAATTCAAAAAATATATATGTTTATATTGACATGTATATGGTCTATATTATGTATGTAAGAGTGGGCATGAGAGTTGAGATGACCCTTGAAAGTCTTTACCAAGAGAATATCGATAGCTCTTGACATGCACATTCTCTTCAGCCAAATTTAAAGCTAAGTAACCAAACAACTCGACTCCTATATATAACTCAAGATGTTCATCAAGGTATATAGATATATCCCGTGCGTATATATGATTCACACATATACATGCGAAGTGTCGCACAGATGCACTAGTGGATACTATAGACTTGATCACACTAAGCAAGAGACGAAGACTCTCTCAGCTCTTGATTGGCTTAGTTGGAAAGAAGGTGGTAGTGTATATACTTCATTAGTTTGCAGTGGGGCATCTTACCCTGATTGAAGAGTTGACCTACATTTTGATATCTTAAAAGATAGATAAAGAAGAAACCCTAGATAAGTACCTCGTTTCCTGACATGGTCCATGCCCGAATGGAATAGAAAGGTCCAACAATACTTGCAGAGACGTACGTTGTTTCACTGGAAATTCATTTATGAAGATCATTGCCTCCCTCTTGACATGGGATTTAGTAGAAATTTTTGTGAGTACCGTCACAATTATCATTTACCAATTAAATCGAAACATTGCACGATGTTCAATCTCAATAAATTTCGGTGCAGCTTTTACATGTTACTCTCATAACTTCACTATGAGTTTTGGTGAGAAGTCATGTGCAATGTCCATGTACATGATATTTATACTTTTCAATCAGAAACATTATCTTTAACTATATATTAGACCTATTCACTACCAGGAAAATGTCCAAGAGTAATTGGGTATCGTTAAGCTTTGTCAAGTTTGTTTCATGAAATGTAGATATTTTCCATTTGACGTAGGTATATCTTCCAAGTACCATTAAAAGTGGTCGGTGCCGAAAGGGCACTAATTAACAAGACTTCATTATTTTTTTCATGTAAATTAGGAACAAGTTCTAGAGACTCGGCAAGACCGGCTCACAAAATTGAATGATAGAGACAACGTGAATATAGAAATCCAATGCACGCCAAAAGACTTCATACCACTAACTATACGAATCAATCAATAACAAGACTTTATATGCGGATATCATTTATTTTACTGATTATATGTATCAATTATCTTCGAAGTAAATGAGCTTCATGGATGAGAGAGGACAACTTTATGATAATGCAGTGCACTAAAGTAAATAAATGATATTCTAATTTGTACGTTTTTTTCCATATGTGTGCGTGGACCTTCTTCCTCCTATCATTCCGCACTTCATCCATCCAAACTATTCATCCATACTAATTGTGGCACATAATTGGTTGAGAAGTACTGAACATAGTAGAAGATGTTTGCATGTACTCTATGGCCAATCTCCCCGACAGAGCGCCTTAAAGTTCATGTTGATGATACTTCGAAGGATTAAAATGTACCTGGATTTTCGCATTCCTCAACTCCATTGTCCCCACATTGAAAAGCAGTGCTGAGTAAATTAATATTGATGTTAACTATGTATAGGAAAGAGAGTTTTTCTTTTTTTTCTTTTAAGGAAAAGAAGCTAAAGGTTTTTTATTTTCGCAGGTAGACGATGCAAAGTATACAATCAAATACAAATCTCCTCCACTTTTCCAAGGGCTAGATCTCGAAAAGGAATGCACTTCTTCCTAATAGTGCCTGATAAAATCATTGCATTTTAAAGTGAATTCCGCGTCGAGCCACTAAATTTCCATTACTTCCGCCACATGAATGTTCTGGTCTATGGATTATTTTTAAGTACATTAAAAGCTATAACCATATTTCCAACTAATTTGGCATTAAAAAAAAAACGTTGTATGTGGCATCATGTCTTGCCAGACATGTGGTGCGAGCGAGAGAGAGAGAGAGAGGGAGAGAGAGAGGGCTTGAGTAAAACATCTTACTTCATGTTCATAAATGCATAATGTTACAAAAATGCCGGGTACTAGTGCAAAATATACATTACATACACATATGAGATGAGCTACTCCTATTCGTGAGCAAATTCCTACCTAAAACCTAAAAAAATAATTAAAAATCCCACATGCCATTAGGCACCCTCCCCCACCTTCTCTCTCTCTCTCCCTCCCCACCCCCACCCCTCCTCTTTTTTCCTTTTTGTGAAGAAAATAAAATTAAAAAAAAAAAAAAAAAAACATGACTATTGGGTCAGAATTTCAAAACGCCTCTCCCATTTCCTTTTCCTTCAATTTTTTTCACCCTCATTTTGTTCCTCCCTATGGCACTATGGATTACTAATTAATCATGGACAAATTGGTCACTTTACTCCACCCACCAGCAATTCCCCCACACTACCAACACATAACACCAAAAAATGAAAAGAAAAAAAAAAATCCCCTCATCACATATACTAAAGAGCAGCTTCGTTTCACAACCGTTGATCTCGTGGGACCGGGGGATCCGCCAACCGTTTAAATATGATGGGCGCCCCATGCTGCGGGTACAGCAGCATCAGCACCGTTGGCGCGTGCCGGTAGCTCGGTGCGAGGACGAACGAGAACCGCTGGATTATGATGGCCAGGGCCAGCTTGGCCTGCAGGAGGGCCAGGTTCTGTCCGATGCAGTTCCGGGGGCCCAGGCCGAAGGGTATGAACGCCCCCGGGAGCTTTGCTGCCCGGGCCACGCCGTCCGCGAACCGGCCCGGGTTGAACTCGTCGGCGTCGCTCCCCCATATCGCCTGGTCGTGGTGGAGGGCTAGGATCGGGATCAGGATCTCCGTGCCGCGCGGGATCTGGTACCCATTGAGCTCAGCATCCGCCCGAGCCCGCCGGATCATCGCCACGACCGGCGGGTACAGCCGCAGGGATTCGTTCACCACCATGGTCAGCTGCACAGCGGGTCATGAATATTAAGAGGCACTAATGCAAGGGGTCTTTTCGGCAGATGAAAAAGAGAGAGTAAAACAAAACAAAACAAAAAAAACAAAAAACGGGGACGAGCGTACCATCTTGAGCTTGACAAGGTCGTCCTTGGTGGGGACGTCACGTGATCCGCACACCCTGAGGACCTCGTCACGTGCCCGGACCTGCCACTGCGGGTGCATCGCCAGGAGGACTGTCGTCCACGTCAGCATGTTCGACGTGGAGTGCTTGCCGGCGAAGAAGAACCCCTTGCACTCCTCCACGATGTCGTTCACCGAGACCGCGTCCGACGACTTGGAGGCCTGGATCATCAGCCCCAGCAGGTCGTTGGGCCGGCTTCGGCTCCGCCCCTCGAGGGTCGCCGCGTCGTCGCCGCCATCGCCGCCGCCATCGTCGCTGCTGCCGCCCGACTCCTCTTTCCGGCGATCGATGAGCTTGACGAGTGACTTCTTGATTTCCCGGTCCAGCTTCCAAGAGACTATGTTCCTCTTCGTTGGCAAGAACCTGTCGGGCGAGTGCAAGGAAGTGAGTTGATGCATCGAATAAATTTCGGGTTTTCCGACCCCAGCACGCCAGGTGGGAAAGATTTGACGAGTAGGCGATGACGGGTATTGCTTGATTGACGAGTTACCTATAGCCAGGGATGAAGACTTTCTGGAAGACGTCGGCCGCGAGGACCATCTGCCGAGCTTGAAGCCTGAAGATGGCCTTGCCATCTTCGTAGCTGATGCCGAATGCTGTCCGGGTGATGATGTCCTCAGTCAGGTTCTGGAGCCACTCCGAGACCTCAATCTCGACCTCTCCCGATTTGGACATCAATGCCTCCCATTTCTCCAGCATGCTCATCACGCTACTCGCCACCACCGGCACCAGCAGCTGCGCACCAAAAAGAAATCGACAAGAGAAAGACAGCGAGTCAATCGATGCGGCATTGACTAATTAAGTGTGTTTCTTGATGTGATTGGAATTCTCTCGTGAGATTCTTGGGTGGGGGAGAGCTTTTACTTTGAGATTCTCCATGTAGAATGTGGGGACGATGATCTTGCGGTGGTGAACCCATTTCTCGCCCCTGAGGCTGAG
Source organism: Eucalyptus microcorys (assembly GCA_014182515.1). Taxonomy (NCBI): domain Eukaryota; kingdom Viridiplantae; phylum Streptophyta; class Magnoliopsida; order Myrtales; family Myrtaceae; genus Eucalyptus; species Eucalyptus microcorys. The sequence goes on along the minus strand of CM024564.1, from coordinate 9,709,139 downwards.
GAGGCCGTCGCCCTCGAGCTGCTTCACGAGGGGTGCGACTCGCTCTTCTCGTAGAATTCCGACTGCTTGGAGGTGAAGATCTCCCTGATCAGCTCGGGGTCCGACACCGTGAGCCGGACCGTGGGTCCGAACCACACCAGAAACGTTGACCCTGCGAAATCGCTTGGTGATGTCATAAAAAAGCTAGAGACGGATTAGTGCAACGACGGCGAGACGGGCGGTGGTAATGTGGCATTGAATTTCCATGTTAAGTGGGGGAAAATGTAGAACAGATGGAAACAGCTGCCAAAGGGCAAAGGGGTTTCTTGCACCAAGAGGGAACTGCCACAAGGCCTCAAGGAGTAAGTGGGGAGAGTTTTGCTTAAAGAGGAACGAGCAGGATTACACGACAACCATTAAATTCAGAGGGCATGGATAGTGTAGACCCTACCACCGCCCGAGTTAAAAGAGAGAGAAGAGAGAGAGAGAGAGAGGGGAAAGACAACTAAGAACAGTGTCGCTAACAAACAGAAGGAAGTTCATTGTCACCATTCGAACTTCCATGATAAACAAAAGAAAGTGGACAAGAAAACGCCAGCGAGAAAACGTAGCTTCAGCGTCCTCAGAAGAAAGATGACAATTCATTGTACGCAACACAGAAGGGAAAAAAGGGCATTGAAAAAAGAGGAAATTGAATTGGCTGATTCGTAACGCCTGAAAATCGGCAGGGAATAGGGGAAAACGAGAACTGCTGTTGGAGCTACAATCTCTCCACATTTTTTTTTTATTTGAAGGAAAGAGAAAAATATTGCAATTTGATGGGCACCAAAGAGAGAGAAAGGTGGAACCCAGGAGGTGCAAAGAAGCATTAATAGAAGAGAAACCCCAAAACAGTCCAAAACCTCAACTTCAACATCAAGAACACCAAAAACTCAAAAAGACCCACAAACCCAAAAGATAAAAAAAAAGAGGAGAAAAAAGAGCGAGAGACTGAAAAGCCGTTAAAAAGAAGTACCCTAGAGAGAACTCAAAGGAACAAAACAGTAAGCCGCTGAAAGTAAAAAAAAAAAAAACTCAAAGGGGCCAAAGGGAACATCATCACGCTGAAGTACATTCGCAGTCGCTTTAATCATCAACCCCCACCACCTCTCCCGAAACCCAGAAGCCGTGCCCGTTCAAAACGAAGACACTCAACCACCCGTGAAAAATGCAAACATCAGACGCATCGAGGACGAAGGACTTGAGATGGAAAAGAGGGGGAAGGAGCTTGCGAAGTGTACCGTAAATCTTCTTCCAGTGGTGGTAGAAGGAGAGGACCCTGGGGAGGATGTTGTGCGAGAAGGGAGGCGCCATGGGCTGCGACGACGCCTTCATCATCATCCCCACCAGCTCCTTCACGTTCCCGATGAAGAACCGATACGGCGGGCCCCTTATGCCTTGCCGCGAGAAGTGGTCCTCGATCCTCCTCGGCCGCCACCACAGCACCGCAGCGATCCTCAGTGCAACGGCCGCCACGGCCGCGCATATCAGCGCCAGCTTCAGCCACGCAAACGCCTCCTCCTCCATGTTCACACAGAGACAGAGACAGAGACAGAGAGAAGGGGTGGGGACTCTCTTTTCTTCTTCTTCTTCTTCTTCTTCTTCTTCTTCTTCCTTTCTCTTGTTGTGTGTGTCTTTCTGGTGAGCGATTTTTGTTCTCTTATATGACTGAGAGCTTTGGCGACTTGCTAGTGTCTCCGCTTTTTAATACCGGGCGAGAGAGAGAGAGACACGAGAGAGAGAGAGAAGGAAGGGGAGAGAGAGACAGAGAGGCCCTTTCGTATTATTTGTAGCAAGAACAACGCCGTAGGGGCCGCCATTGGAATTCTAAGGGTCAACGAATTAGGTGCTTCTTTAATTATTTTTCCTTCTCTTCTTGGGGCCTCCTTGGACGATTTTGCCCTTGCTCTTTTTCCATCTTGCAAAAACAAAGATTAGCTATTTCATTATTTCTTAATTTAGAGGTCGGGATACCCTTCCATTGTGTTATAGGGTCTCTTTACGAGTAGTTTTAGATACTTCTAAATCATACCAAACTAAAAAAATAATTTCATTTTCAATGCATGATTATGCACAACACGAGATCAATAGTGTTTGAAAATGACAAAATGTTTAACGAGTATCCCTAAGAACACTTGTTAACGAAATCCATAATAACACGCGATTTGTTTTGATATTATCGTGAAAATAATCCTCCAATCAGTGAACCCCCTCCCTCTAGTCTCTCTGTATCTCTAAATATAAAAGTACTAAGTACGTAGTTTAATGATTAAGAATGTGGTTATCCTCATGGAACGACATAGAATGTACTTCTTGGGCATATAAGTTTATAATTAAGATGGGACATTCCATTTGTTTTTTTGGGGGTGCATGTGTTGTGCTGGTTACAGCAAAATGAGGTATGTCACACGATAATCATTCATTAATTAACATGCGCTTACTAAACAGGGCGGGCGATGGAATTTTTAATAATCATCTCTCCATGCTGCTCTCTCCAAGAGATGATGAGTCGAGAAGCTTCGTCTATTACAGTCAAGATGATTTGAATTGATTGCTTCAAATATCAAAAATAGAAAAATTTTGAATTGAAACCAAAAAGGAAAACATGAACTAATAGAAGAATAATTCCATATTTTAGTTACTTATGGGAATAGTATATGGTTATGGTTCGTCTTTTACCGACTTTCTTTTTTTTGGTAAAAAAATTTGAGGTTAAGAGCTACTTCTCGAGGTTGTCTTATATACAGCATGTATGAAAGTTTAACCAATTAAGAGATCCTTTTGTCATGCATTAATTTTTTATTTTTATAGGTCGAATTGGGGTCATTTCCATTCAAGGGATAAAACTGAGATAGGGAAATCAGCCTCAAGATCATGTTACAAATCAATGTCACTCTCGACAAGTATCTGTAGCTCGATGGTTATGCCGATGTAACCTGTTGGCTGGGAGGACACAGTCGGACCTCCCATTTTCTCCTGTAAGTTGACCTGCTTGATTCCTTGGTCAAATCATAGTTTACATCGGAATTTGATCTTATCGAGTATAAATGTAAGGTCGTGTCCAATTTCCGATGATTCAATCAAGCTTTGACCACTTTTTAATCACGTAAATTCGATATGTCAGTGGCGAAAGGGGAAATGAACTGTGGGAATGTGTTGGGCTTGTTGGTCTCTCATTTTTCAAATGTAAAGTAGATTCGTTGATCATTTTAGTCACATGAAAATGTGAATACAATTTCCTAAGCACACGATTTCGCCACTGGTTCAGCTCGTCATCTTACAACTTAGGAGAGGTTTGAATGGCCGCATGGATAAAAAAGATGTTCGAAGAAATCATGCCGTCATGTGTTCTGACAAAATTGACAACTAAATAGGAAGGAAACAAAAAAAAATAGAAGGTGGTTGAACAATACTAATCGTTTTTATCTATGTCTGACTAATTTCATTCTTACACGTTTTGACAAAACATAGCAACTCGTCAATTCAAGATTAAATTGTCGCATGAAAATGTTTAACACAATTTACGAAGTAAAATATTTGACCACTACTTTAGCATGTCATCTTACAGCTTAGAAGGAATTTGGTTATGTGGTGTGGTCGTATGAATTTGGAAGACTTTCGAAGAAACGACACCGTTATACATCTTGACAAAACAAACCGACAACTAAATAGAAAGGAAATAGAAAAAATCAAGTGGGCAGTTTAAAAATAATAATCGTTACATTTACGTATAATTAGACTCACCATTATACGTTTGACGGAATAGACCAACTGGTCAGTCAAAGATTAAATTGGGTAACGATAAACGGACATTACCGACATAACTTATCTTCCCATCTATCGGCTTGCGCAAGTATTTATAAAGTAAGAGCAAGTAGCATTATGTAACCGATATACAAAAGATCGACATTTCCCGCAAACTTGTTCAAAGGTGATTGCGAAGATATTGTTACCCATGTATGATACCACTCTTTGTTGGAGAACTTATGGTTATGTGGTGTGGCCATATGGATTTGGAAGACATTCAAAGAAATCACGCAGTTATACATCCAGACAAACAACTAAATAGAAAGAAAAACAAAAAACAAGGTAGGTGGTTGAACAATAATAATTGTTATATTTATATACGATTCAACGTACTGTTATACGTTCTGACAAAACAGACCGATTAGTCAGTCCAAGATTAAATTAGGCAACTGATAAACAGACATTACTAGCATAACATATCTTCCAATCTGTCGGCTCGCATGTGTCTTTGTAAAGTAAGAGCAAGTAGCATAACATAATCAATACACATAAGATTGACGATTTGCACGAACTTGTTCAAAGGTGATCACGAAGAGATCGTTACCCATGTATTGTAGGATACCTTGTGGAGTGTAGGTAATTTCACCATGCGTACGCACTTTCAAAGACCCTCGAACGCAGCTCTTCCTACTCCTTACACACAACGCCAAAGCCAAAAGCCACAGCGCATACACGCTCATGCTTAATCACCCCTCCCTTCCCCTCTCTCTCTCTCGCCTACAGCTGTTCCTTTCTCTCTGTCCATACATGCTCGTCTCACTCCCTTTAACCGCTAGTGAGAACACTAGAGAGGAAAAGAAGGGAGATGGTGCGTTGAGCGTCCAATGGCAAAACGCACATCAACTTATATTAGACTGGTTTTGGGGAAAGAAAATGAAAAGAGGGGATAGATTGGAGAGGGGGCACAAAGGGGTTGTTGTCTTGGAATGTTGCTCTTAAATTTTGGTCACATGGGACAAAAGGGCCATCGAAATTAGGGTCTCTTTTCTTGTGGCCTTTAGGTGGGGAATACGTGCCCTCCAGTCGACCCAACAGTCCGTGCCCCACCCAAAGACACTCCCCCCCTAATCTTGTCCTAATGCACCCAAGACATGTTGGGGCCTTGTGCCCTTCATGGGTCCTACGTAAATTCAATGTCAAGTCCTACTTCATTTTGTTTGTAGTAGCCAAATTAACTCATGTTCCTACTACACGGTCTAATGGAAGTTTTCGCAAAAATGATCCAATGCAGCTCAATTCCTACTCCTTCTTAGCCTATGAGGTCACTCGCTCATGATAGGGATGTGTTCCTCTCATGTTTTTTTCCCCTGCTCTTCAATAAGGGAGGTAGCTCGACCAGAGAATCGTGGATCGAGTTGTTCTGTGATCAAATCCAGCCTCATGTAGGGACAAGGCACCAGCATTCTGTTATTGTCGAGTTCGCAAGAGAAGGACAATTGCATCCCACCATTCCTTGATGAACAAACCCAAATCTAAAGTAGCATCAACCGAGTTATAGCATGTGACTCCTCATGATCTAAGTCTTGAAGAAGCATACCCGAAATGATGTCTTTTGGAGCATGCATCCACTCGGGTATGGCCTTCCCCTTCTACTAAAATGTAAGAATCTCAACTAATCAGTTGTCAATACACGCAACTTATTAAATTCATCCTAGGTTTTTTTTTTTTTTGGGGGGTGTTCACTGTGGGTGATCAATGTATGGTGGTGGATTCTTGGCTCTGTACCACATAGAGTTGAAGGGAAGAACTGAATTTGTCCTTCACTGCCTCTTTGCCCTGTCTCTTTGCTTCAGTTGGATAAGGCTGGTGCATCTAAGACGAGACTTTTAGAAAAGGAGGAAATAAGAGAATCTGACCAGGCCTGGACCTGTGAAAAAATAAAAAATAAAGAAGAAAGGAAAAGATGGATTTTCTCTTTAATTTTTCTTAATTAAAAAAGTTCAATAAAAAGAGCTAAAGGACAAAGTATGAGCAATCACATAACAGAGCCGTGTGGAGTTTTCGAAAATGATCAAAATCATTCAGCCGAAAAAGCCTGCAAATGATGGTGGTGATGATGAAGCTCTCCCCCTTCTTTCCTTTGCCAATTTTCATATGTTTTTTTTCACTCCTTTGTTTTTCTTTTTTCTTTTTCAAACCATGTTGTTACTTTTGGGCCACGTGATTTCTGTGGACATCAAAAGGGAAAAGAGAGGGCTGCGAATAAATCATAAATTTCTTGAATACAAATCGAGGGTCATGTCCAATTTGACTTATTTGCAAACCAACATTAATAAATTTAGCATTTCTTTTTAAAAATCTTTTAGCAACATTAATTAATTAGTCGATGGCATCAAAATAAATAAATGAGTGAAGACAATGCTAGCCCCCTTAGTTCAGTGGCCACCAGGAATATAAAAAAAAAAGGACTCATTCGATTCACTGGGAAGTCGGTGTGTGGAGAATCAAATAAAAAGTACCCAAGAATATTCTAAATACAGTTAATTAGTAGTGTTTGAAACCTGATATAAATAAATAAAATTGATAAAGTTCAAATTTGATTTGAGTAACCTACAATCCATGTTGAGCAATCTTAAATTAAGTTGTCCAACTAGACCGACCGATGATAATGCCATGATTCTCCCCGACGAACATTCTAAGAAGATGGAAAATTATAATATGCAAAACATCAAAAAACAAGGAAATCTGCCTATATATATAGATATAATATATAAGGAAAATATAGATTTAGAAACACTTCACCCTTACGTCAAAGTAGAGTTGCGTCTCAATATCTTTTAGTTTTTCTCTATACATTTATTTGATTTTTATTATTCAAATTTTCTCGAAATATCAACCTACTTTATGATGAGAGGCTGATGGATTATTTAAATAAATTCGTAATTCGAACTTTTTTTTGGATGGACTAATTAATGATGGTCTCGCTGGATATGTGGTTCCGAGGAAGGAACAATAAATTAAGTGCTGCAACGCTTGTAGAAGATTAATGAGTCATTCATTTGAGTTTGAAATTTGAATAAGAGGATCATTTACGCAATGTCAACAGGAGAAACAAAGTGTGATCCTTTTATTTGGGGTAGGTAAAGCGATGAATGTCTACCGTATTGGTGGATTATATATGTATTGAGAATACTCAAACATATCTGAAAAAAAAACGTTCTTTTTTTAATTACTTAAATGTTTGAAATAATTAGTAATATTTCCGCAAAAATCTCACATGATTTATGAGCAGGAGATATTGAGTAGATCAAACTTTTCTAATCCACTTATGTGACTCCCTATATATATTTCCGCTCTTGGTCGCACAATATTTAGCACTATCAATATACATAAAATTGGGATATTAAATCTGTACTTTTTTTTATGGTACATAATATTGAAATCTTGGATTCGATTGATCCTCACAAATGCTTGCAATCAATACGTCCACATCCATGTAACTCATTTACAACTTCATCCACATGATGGCAAGCTTGAACTCTAAGATATACTACATAAGAGACGATGTGATTTGAATAAGGGATTTGCAGTATATATACCTATGACTTGTAAATATGTATGTATGTATCACCAAGGCTTGTTTTATCAATTAAATAACTAAATTTTTTGAATCGACATACACTGAGTTTAGTCAGTTAATTGAGTTTGGTTGATGTGATCAGATGGTTATTGATAATTGTATGATGTGATTATTGGCAATTACCAAACTACTCTATCAATGACCATAATGCGTAAGCCCTCGATAGACATGCAATATAGCTATCGAGGAGCGACGAATCGAGGAAGACTAGTAAATGGAAGTGGTGCGAACTATTAAATGATTAACCATGGTATGACATTAATATTGACATCTATTAAGAAAATCATTGACGGCGTTGTGGAGTCAATATCGACGCATAGCTAAGAGTTGTTCAACCGATTAAGCAAAGCAAAGGCTTGGCCATTGCAAAATTTGGCTAAGTGTTTGAAGCAAGCGGAGGACACAAGGACAAGAAGATCGACCGAAGGCGAGGATAGCAAGTGACGTTTGAGTGAAATCGGCATGCGAATAAGGGGGCCGGAATATCGGGAGTGCGGTTGTAACCATACTTAGAGTAATAAATGCAAGTGAATGGTTGTAGCTGGTGGGATAATGTATATGGTGACACATAACCATAAAGGGATCGTCAATCAACAACACATTTTCCCGATTTAATTTTCTTAGTTTATTAGTAATATTGTCTTTTTAGTTTCTATCATTTACAATCTTTTTCCTTTCAAGTCGCTATTAATCTTCTTTGTAAAGCTGATCAAGTTTATATTCGAAATCAACATTGAACCCATTTCATAAAAAATCAAAATTTAACTTTCGGTAGAAGATTTTTCACTATTTGGATCAATACCCATCTCTAGTGACGCAGAATTCAATTGTTATCAATTTAGGGGCATGAACATAGAGGTCTAGCTATTTAGAAATCCAAAAAAGACTCTGCAAACTTCATGAAATGAATAACTTCTAACATTTGATAGGTTTTAAACAGATGGCCTCCAGTTTTCGACCAAAAAAAAAAAAAAAAAAAAACAGATGGCCTCCAGAACTTAAGCTGGAACTTCTCCAATGCCTCCAACCAATTATCCTAATCCTAAGGGCTAGGAGACCATTAGATAGACAAAACCAAAATCTATGTATATATGCACTTTGTATCTAGCGAGAAATTTATCCCTGCGTTGATATTTCATAATCCAGAAAAACTATGCTCATCGTTTTTTTTAAAACAAAAAATAAATAAATAACAAAAGAGAATTTCACACGAGAGATAGAGGGACTGTTCAGCCATTGGAATGTTAGCGACATATATGTCCGAAATAGTTGGAATCTATAGCTTTTGTCAAGAACCGAAAACAAACCTAACGAAGAGAAAGCAGAAGAAGAAATATTCTTATTCACTGCTATCATTGTGAGGATTAACTTTTACCTTTTCTTTGCATGATAAGATGGAAAAGAACAAAGATTCTATGCAGGCTGTAGCGAGAAGAGAGGATCCTACATATGCCGAAAGCCCTTTTTGCCATTTGTAGAAAATTTCTCAATCAAATCGAAGGGGGGTAACATCAAGAGTACGTACCATCTCCAATCATTTCAATTTGAAATGCGTAATTAGGGTTTAATTCGTCACTTCCAAATTCAAGCAACGAGGCCCTCCATGAAAGCATTTGGGTGGGCAGGTCTTGACTAGACCGTCAAATATGGGACTGTTCAACCTTTGGAATGTTAGCGACATATATAATGAAAAGAGAGGGAATAGATAAGTGTTTCCGCTCATTTGTTTGCCTTGATATATTTTTGAGAGATTGCAGCACTTTCTATTTATATTTACACATTGCATTTTGATTAGCAATGGCCCGTTCTATAATCTCGAACAATTCACATATTCCGGCACCTCTTTCTCTCGATCGAGTGCCGAACTTAGGTACATTGGTGTTCAAATCAGCCATATGTTGTTTAGTCTGATTTCATAATATGAAAAGTGTAATGGTTTTGGACTTTGTGAATTTCGATTGACAATAGGTATGTAAGTTGTGATTTCTGAATGTCTCGTATAAAATAGGCGTTCTCTTTATTGGCAAATTGGGTGTTTTATTTTTATTTTTTATGTTGTCTCCATTACCAACTATAACTATTTTTTTTTTAATTTTAAAGTGCTATAAAATCAAAAATATAATAAGGAAAATCATCCAAAAACATTCATCCAATTACATAAAAGATATACAAGTAAATTTGCAAATTCGAGAAAAAAAAATTACACTTACAAGTTCTCTAATATTGATTAAAAATATTACATCCAAGAGAATGTCTAATTAGTTTAGTGTGTTCGCTGATGTGTCCCTAACCATGACTTGGATGATAAGGTAGCACGGTCATCCTCTTCTTTATGTTGGGCACATTTGATTGGATTCAATTCTTGCAATAAGCTATCATGTCCACAAATTACCATTCTAGATTTTCGCAATCAACTTACATTTATTGTCCAACATAATCCATTGGCCAACACTAAATATGGAATCCAATAGTATGCGGGCTCAGTAAGTCTTGAGCCATGGTGGAATGAGTCATGAAATGTGAAGTTCTACTCTTCCATCACTTCAAAACATCGATGCTGTCTTCATCAACTCTTTCGATATATTTGGGATAGTATGTTGTGAAGCATCTCTTGACTTCATTGGTTGATGATGATGAAGAGCTAGCAAAGGTTGATAGGGCAATATTCTTTTTTTATGAAGTAAGGACCATAATTATGACTAGAAACTACTCGATAAGAAAGTCATCTCCATTGATGGGATGGAGTTCGTCGTATTGAATCAATTGCCATATGTATCGTACATATTTTAATATTAATTCCTCAACATCGTCAATATCTGTTCCATTTGGACCTCCTTAACCGGATTCCTTAGTCCCTCTAACTTGAACCTCAATTTCAAGTAAATGGACACAGAAAAAAGGTAAAATGTGTATGAAATAATTGAAAATTTTCGCCTTCAAGGCTAAACACACTTTGTTGAAGAAGGATTACCCTCCTTGTTCGCTAATTTAATTGACATCATGTATAGGAAAAGAATGGCAATGTTTCTTGATGGACAATTGTTAGACAACAAAGTATTCGATGCATTGCTGAAACGCTACAAGAAGTCCCCATAAATTTCTGCAACCCTCCAATTTTGTTGTGCCGACAACGGGAAATAAGTATTTGCGATATGAGTGGCGGAATACAGCATCAACTTAGCCATCTCTTCGCATGCCACCTAAAGATCTTATATATCGAATTCCACCTTGTTTTAACATTTAGAAATACATTTTTAACTTTCCTTTCTTTTGTCATGTATAGAATCTCCAACTCTTGATACCCGAGTGGGGTGGATCCAATCTATTGAACCTACCCATGTAAAATAGCTACATGATCATAAAATTGACGAAGACTATCTTGCGCACGCAGATTAATGCAGTGGCACAGACAACGTACGTGGAAAAAGACCCTATTGCAAACAAGCTTTAGCTGTCTGAGCAGACTTTGGATCAAAAGGTATAACACTAGCATTATCTCAGGTAATCTAAAAATTTTATCGAAGATACCATACTCATTGATAGCTTTAACTATTTCGGTAGTTGTATTTCTAGAATCATACATAAATATGAACTTCTTAAATGTCAAAGTTTGGTGATGTAATTTCCAATCCTTATCAACTCAAAGGCCCGTGAAAATACATCAGACATAATTGGTAAGGTCGGTCCATAAATTAGAAGTTAGAGAGACTTGTAAGTTACACATGGACAGTAAATGTAGCAACGCCGCCCTTTCTCCTTTTATTGAGCCAAATCATTCAAATTGTTTGCATCAGTGACCATTGGGCAAAAAAACATCATCCCTCTATAAATTGGTCCCCTCTCCTTCTCTTTTTCCCCATTCACTTACTGATAATGGAAAGAAGGATTGTATGGTCTTCTAGGGTTAATTTTAACCCACTAAGTTTAAGAGGATGTCGATTTATTTTGTCCCAAGTATTAGAAGTTTTCAAAACAGTTTTTCTACCTTATCTATTTTCAAAAACAATATGGTGATTAAGTACGTATTCCTGTGGGGGTAAATGGGCATTTTCAACGAATTTGGATATCCCTAACTTCTAGTCATAAGTGTTTTCCCCTTTTCCTGTCCTCAAATTAGTTAGTTCATGTATACAATATATAAAAGGATTGTTAAGCTGAATTACAAGTATGTAAACATTTCATCGAAGTATACTATCCACAACAAGACCTTGGAAGAAAATTATGCTTCCACATTATACGGTCTATTACAATTTGCACGAGTAGAATTGCTAGTATACCACATCATGAAGGAGGCCGATATCAACTCGATAATTAGTTGTGACTATAGGGCCCCCTATGTTGGAAAGATGATTGACTCATAATTTGACCAAAATAATCTCTCATTTTTATATGGCAAGAGGGCATGGGACAAACTTCATAAGTGATGAAAAGATATCATTAGCAAAGACTAAGTTTGGAGAGCAAAAGATGGGATTTGCACACATGATTCCCTAGCAAATCCCCTTTTGCCTCTCCAAATATCATATTTTCCTCAAGAGTGATTAGCACTCTCCTCCTACCTTCATCCTACAACTAGAGATTCAATCATACCCCCAATATTTTATGTCAATCTTTTTGAATGTATCAATCCTTACCTGTCCTTCCGTTTATGGCATGCTTGACTTCCCATTTCCTTTATGAGAGAGAGAGAGAGAGAGAGAGGGAGAGAGAGAGAGAGCCTTTTGACCTAATTAACAAAGTGAAAGCGAAAAATGATCCATGCCTACTTAATGCCAAATCCATTTTGACCTCCTCCCCAGCATTTTCGCAGATTCAACGATGCCAATCAATCACTTCTGGGGTGGTTGAAATCTCCTCAACATGAATGAGACGTGCCCACTTAAGAAATGGCTAAGTCAACGAATCCCAAAGAAAGGAGAAAGCCCATTCTCTTTCACCTTCGAATCATTTGAGATCACCCCTTCGCTAGCTGTACCAATTTAACACTCCCAAGCAAATCTTGCTGAGCACATGAACATTATTCCGCCAGATCTTATCGCTAATCATGACGATTACAGCAAGGTATTTTAAGATCCAATTGCGTCTGAGATTGGCAAGTCAAAGCTTGAGAAATTGCCATATGTTGTATGTTCTTTATTGGTGGAATAGGTGTGAATGGAGAAGAATGTTACTTTCAGCTATCCATACTAATAATACGAGACAAAAGAATGTCGAAATAACTTCATAGATACCGAACGGGATTAGACATTCTCACGAAATCTCATTTCCTCATCATATTAATTCAGCTAACCAAAATCGTCTAGGACTTACGATGTTTATTTTACATGAAATGCACTTCACCGCCCAGGATTCAAGGTGCCTATGTTTCCCTTCTATGGTTTTGGCGTTTCCACCATATTTTGCCGTCTATTTTATGTCATCAACTCCCATACTGTTCACACTCTTCTGCGGTTCATCAATCGGCATCACATCTAGATCGAATCCTCCGTCGCCCACTATAGTTTCCGGCTTGATCCCGACACTTCCCGCTTTCTAACAACTTCTTTCATGCCACCGATCCCATAAATGCTCTCGAAGTGTGACGTCCTCGCCAATCCCCCGTCTCGCTCGCCTCGGTTCGAGCGAAATGTGTCCAGATCAAATGGGGTTGGGAGAGGCCGGTCGTGTAGTTACATCAATGCAAGCTAAGTTGATCGCAGAAGCACAGAGAGAGAGAGAAAACGCATCTGCATAGTGTTATTTAACAGGAGCCTAATGGCCAATGCTGACGAGAGAGAGAGAGAGAGAGAGAGAGGATGGTGGTGAGCTTTCGTCCACGCAATCAACGGTGTGACGGATCCTGCATTAGCTGCTGCTGCTCCGCTGCTGCTGCGCTTTTGTCTTTTCCCTCCTCCCCGCCCCCCGCGCAGCCACGTCAAATCGCGACCGGCCACGCGTCGGCCAATCATTTTCCGTCGCTCGTTGCTCCCTTGTCCTCTTCCTTGTCAGCGTGACCAGTAGAGTCCCCCCCATCATCGTCAGCGATCTCACAATTCTCTCTTTTTTTTCCTTTTCGGAAAGACCGGCTCCCACCTCGTATATTATATAGAATATTAATGTTCGGCAGCCGTCGTAAAGAAACTAGAACATAAAGGAAAGATATGAACGGAAAAGAAACTCGCGTCGACCTCACCGAAAACTTTCTCGCTTTGAATATGTCATTTTCCGCGCTTGGCACGCGTCGTTTAGTTTGATTACGAATCCCGGGTCGTTAGAACGACGAAAGATTAGAAACGAGAGGGAGGGAGGAGGGGCGGCGGTGGCGGTGGCGGTGGACCGGTGGTGGTGGGGAAAAAGGGCAACAAAAGCGGGGGAGGGGGGGCGGATTCTTGATTTTCCGATGCTTCCACGTAGAAGAAATCAAGAAACGGGCAGTGGCCGTTGTTAGGGGCGGCGACCGCATGGGGACAAGGCTGGTTTCAAAGAGACAAAACACGCGCCACGAAATGTAGGAGGAACCCCCCTTGTTCTCGCTTTTTTCACCAATTAATAATAATAATAATCTAGCCCTAACTAAAGAAACATTATTATAATATCAAATGAAATTAATAATAAAAAAAAGGGCAGGAAAAAGATCGTCGGTTTTAAAATAATAATTTCGAGAGGGAAAACCCAAAACATCGGAGGGTGGATATTTTCGAAGGAAAATCTCGGGAAGGTGTCACGGGGGAGAGAGAGAAATTAAAAATGATAAAAATAGAATATTATAAATATGGGGAATTGATTAAAAGAAAAGGGAATTTAGAAAATGGAAAAGGTGAAAACACTGCCCCTCGATTTACGAGGGGGGCGATAAAGTACGGATTTTGGCTTGGCAGTGGTTATATCACTGCCAGAAGTTGTTATCTTTGTACTCAAAATCGCTAGCAACAGACCTGCCTTCTTATATTCTCTCCCTCCTCCTTTTATGTTATTTTATATCATTTTATTTATTTCGTTATATTTTATAACAAATTTTTTTTTTTTATGTACTTTCCTTTTCCTCTTCAGGTGCATGTGATCTCTCCTTTTGGTTTTCCACATCTACCCTCGCCAGCTTTGTGCTTTTTATCTTCCTTTTTTCCTTTTCTTTTTTTGAGGTTTGGATTAGGGTGATTGAGTAATCGGGTGTTGACAAGTAAATGATTTGAGCTGATTTTTTAATGTCCCAAGAATAAATCCGATGGGAGAAGTATGTTGTTTATCAGGTTACAATCTTAGTTAGTTTAGAGATAGATGAGTGTACACACAAACTTTGAAAGAGAATAAAATTGTTATAATTCTTATGTCACACCAATTTTCCGTTATGATTAGATCTCATTTCTTCTTGACCTCGGCTTAGTCTGTTGCCTAAGTCAAGCCTTTCTTTTTCCACTCTCATTTTAATAACAAATGATGCTATCATATATAAAAAAAAAAAAATTAGACCAAGCTAACTGCCGCGAAATATTCCAATCACGGTTAGGGGTGTAAAAAGAGATGAGTAGGTTGGACATTTAGAGAAGAGTTTTTTCGGTTTGGCCAAAAACAAATCGGACATGGCTTTTCAGGTCAAACTATAAGGCCTTTTTTTTTTGGGTTGGTAAACTATTAGGGTTGACACTAATGAAAATTAGCCCCGATCAAATTGAGTCAAGTCAATCCCAAGTGGTTCAGGCCAAAGCATGATTGTAGAAAAAGGAATACCACAAAAGAAAGTTATCGAATTTCCAAAATCATAACATATAATTATCAAATGATCATGATAATATCATTGATAAATTTACAATAGATTAAGATTTAAAAATTGGGTCCGGAATGATCCGAGGAATCAATTAGCATAGTAAATTTTAGTTCTTCAGTTCAGATTCTTAAGGATCAAATTTCTTGTGTTGCCTTATGTCCTTACTCCTTGATGATGACACTCGAACATTTTAGTTCCCACAAGTATCATGTGATGAAGAGTCAAAACATTTTAGATTTTTGTTGTTAAATTAACCTTGATGGTTGTGAACTGTATATAATATGGTACCGTGCTTCCGGCGAATTTGGTTTTTTAATAGAGTTAGTTGAGGGGGGGTCCTGCATTATTCAACGCCACATCAATTCCACAAATTCATGAAAATATAGGCAAAGACGATCACGACGGCGGCGACGACGACATAGGAGTTCTAACATATGAAAGTTGAACCTGTCTTTCACAAAAAGTCGAAGGAATCAGAGGGGAGGGTGAAACTGTGATGCCGACAGGAACAAAATCCTAATATCTAGAGATCTTATAACTTAACAACTCAATTGAAAAAAATATAAAATTAGAAGTCGAGGCTTAGATCGGACTAACCCACCTAAAATTCCTCGACGAGATTTTCAACCTGCGAATCATTTAAAAACTTCTAATGTACTTACCCCGCATAACTTTGTTTGGGGGAGTACCATATTAAGAGAAACAAATTTTGAATTGGGGCAAGTTGCTGGGTCGTCTCTCATCAACAGTAGTTTTCCATGTCATTTGAAGTTTGAAAAAAGGGACAGGAACAGTTTCTTGAAGTATAGAAAAATTCCAAAGACGCAAGCAAGGATAATTAAGTGAATGAGTGCGTAATAGCGACATCGACCCAATTCGCAACGTAAAGGTTGTGAAAAGTACTGTGTGACTATATTATTGGTAATTAGTCTATTCTGGTAGAGCTGTCTCTTTTGCTATTTTAGTTGACTTTGCCATGCTCGTTTCCGAGTGCCCTTCTAGAATTTATATATATATATATATATATATATATATATATAGATATATAAGGGGTTAGGTTTTGGTATGGTCCCAATAAAATATTCCATTGGATGAGTTCGTTTTGTGAAAAATAAATAATTTTAAAAACGTTTAGTTGAAAACAATCGATTGTATCATATATCAAAATGAACAAATGAAAAAAAAAATATTTATCGTCCGTACAAATGTTTAGTTATAAATAAATCATTATTGACAATGACATATGTTCATTAACTAATGACGTGTTTGTTTCACTGAAAATTTTATAATAAAAGAAAATATTTTTCATATAAATCATTTCTAGAAAAAAATGGTTAGTTTTCATTTGTTTGGTGATTTAGAAAAGTAGGGAAGTTATTTTCCCCGATCTAAGTTTGTTATTTTCAATCCATGAAAATCATTTTCTATAAATTTATTAATATTTCCGTCATCCAAACACCGAGAAATTGGAAAACGATTTTCTTGAAAACAGTTTTGCTTCGACCTAAGTACGGTTCAAGGATGTCCCGGAGCACTCTTTGACGAGACGTTTACAAGTTAGAAGTCGAGCAATTGAAGCGGCACTAGATGAGAGAATTACATCGAACAAGAAAGAGTTATGCATCGGCCATCTTTCTTACGAAGAATTTTCCTCTTATATCGTATCAATCTCCACATATGCATTTATGCATTATCAACCATACTTGATATCGATAGCTTAATCTCCAGATCATAGTACATGGGATGAAAAAGGGACACGTCACTAATGTTAGAGTGTTAGAGTTTCCAAAAGATCAATGTTTTGAGTGAGAATATTTATGTAAAAAAATTAGGCATCGAGTCACCATCGGAAGCCCATGTGATTACAACCGTCCGATCGCAGGGTGCACATTGGTCCGGGCCCATATGAGTGAGTGTTGGACATGCCTTGACATTGGTAAGATGCAGACATGCCTATACCAAATTTGTAAGAATCGAGACATGAAAGCGATTCGGAGCCAAGGCAAACTTAAGAGATAAGATTTGCACGAAGATTGACATGTAAAGTCATACTTCTTGCGTAAGATGGACAATGCTACTCTTGAGGAGCAAAATCTCAGGCTTAAATTGGCTTTTGGCTTTAGCTTGAACTGTTCTGAAAATATAAGTTAATGGATGAAAGTGTGGTTCGAAATTTGAATGTTCTAACACTCTCCTCACATGTGTAAACTGGATTTTGGCCTAGGACTAGAGCGTGGAAATACGTTAATTAGGGAGGCAAATAGAAGTTTGAAAATATATGAATTCAAGACCTCCCACTCAAGTGAGGCTTTGTGAAATCGTTGCCAACTATCTGAAAACTTGGTCTAATAGATGAAGAGGCAAGATTTACTATTTAAATTTTCTAATTTAGAAAGTCCAACCTAAAATCTTAAATTTTTGGGCTGATCTTTCAAACATGAAGCCTTGTTATACCTTTCACATATAAGTTAAATTCTACATCTCTTAGTCCAACTTGCATGTGAGAGGGGTGTTTGAATATTGTTCTATATCTCTTAACAATAGATCTTATATCTTTTTTAGATTCATGCGATCTCCTTTCACCTATTAATTTAGGTTTCTGGGTTGGTTTTCATAACATCTATCATGATCCTCAAATTCAAGGAGAGGGAAATTAGGGTGTTTTGATTCTATAGCAATGTACGATATGTCGAACACTTCATTTATATATTTTGGTAAATATAAATTGTGTATTTTGGTAAAGATCGTGGGGTTTCACTGTCATTTTAGAGATAACTACATAGCAAACTTTAAAACTTGTCATGATCATAAATTTGAGTCCTAGAACTTTTATTTCATGTGTTCGAATTCTAAACCCTAAAACTTCGATGCACTTGACTTCTTCCATCAATTAGCTTTAAGTGGACAGAAAGTGCTTCTTGGTTATTTTTATCATTAGCCAGTAAATGACGTTTTCCTTCCTGCTGTAATTGTCTCAAAGTTTTACAAGCTAACCGACCTGATCATATGAGTAAATATCAAATATTTAGTTGAAGTTGACAAAGTTATCGGATGATTTCAAATATTTATTATTTGTTAGTAATTTAAACAAATAACAACTCATTGCAGTAAATTGTTATTATTATTTCATGAAAATACGAATCATAATATAAAAATGAGGAAAACCATAGAGGCTATTTATGGAACTTCCTTTTTTTCTTTTAAAGTATTCCTTCATGTGATTTTGGTAAACCCAAAAGAATAGTCTTGAACTAACTATTCCATCTTACAAACCAAAACAAGAGAATAACTACAACAACAAATCAAGTCTTATCCCACTGTATGGGGTCAGCTGTATGAATCCTATTACATCATTGCGATTCCCGAATACTCCGTACCTTTCCTTATCGTGCCGATTTTCACTTCGTTCTAGATCATCCCTTGCCCCTTTTAATGCGTGCTTCCAATCCTTGTTCACATCTCCTCGTTGGAGCATCCGAAGGTCTTCATTCAACATCACAAAACCATCTCAAGCGACCTTCTCTCATCTTATCGTCGATGGGACAGCAACCTATCTTCTCCGGAATAGACTCATTTCTAATCTTGTCATTTCTGGCATGACTGCATATCCAACAAAACATTCCCATCTCCCCCTACTCATTTATTCACATTTTGATGTTTAATTGTCCTTCATCCCTTGCTATAATTAAACCTATCACATTCTAGTCCCATGTACTTAACTTTCATTTCACATTATTTGAATACGAGATTTCAAAGGGCCTTATATACACATCATCTCACTCTACTTATAAATTCAATGTAATACAACCAAAAGGGACCGTACAAAATTTCACAAAATTATAACTGTCATGCTCACAGGAATAACACACACTCACAATATCAGCCTTGCCTACCCTAAAACAATCATCATATTAATGCTTTCGATCTTCTCAATTTACTTCAGTTTTATCTTTGAACACTTTCCAGTCATGACCATCTCATCTGCATGCACAGCTGAATCTTCAATGACACAATCAGAGGAGGTGAAGCCAAAGCCGTCCCGTTCCAAGTGTAAAGGAGAGACACTGATTCTTAAAGCTTAGTCATCAAATGTGTGTATGTCTGTCAATGAGAGAGAGAGAGAGAGAGAGAGAGAGAGAGAGCAGTGTCTGGTCTTGGCAATCAATTCAGGGTTCGCCACTGGTTGTGTCATTTAACATTGGCATGATGAATAATCATCATCATCATAACAAAGAGAAAACTCAGCAACAGAACGTCCTGGAATAGACAGCGACAGCTGCTCCCCTATCTTCCCCTTTTACGCTCGAGCACATGCTCTCTTTCCACAACATGTCCCGTTCCAAGTTTTCATGAATCTGGCTGCCACTACACGGCCCTTGCATACACTTGCATGAATTTCGTACCCTTCACATGATGGGCCACGTGATGTGCGGTCGCCATCTTAAATCTCCCGCTCGATACATCAAAGCAATAATTTCTCTCTACTGAATTTCAGATAACGAAGTGACACGATATACATGCACATCTTGCATGTCTATATGCAGGCACTGATAGGGTTTTTCCCCCACCACCATCTTCCCCTCGATGACCAAATCCATGTGATGATGCGACCTCTGTCGCTGTTTTGCTAGGTTTTCATGTCATCGTCACCCCCCATCACCTCCGCTACATACATATACACACACACACCCTCAGCTTGATGGCATGTCGTTCATCACCAACAATTCCACTTATAACTTGCATTAGAGGGCAGACGAGCAGTTACCATTTTCATGCAAAAAAAAAAAGGGTTTCAATTAAATTCTCTGAACCTGAGTATTGCATTGAATATGTGTTGATGCGTCGACCCACCATCGATATATATGTACAAAAAAAAGTGTTTCATGCATCTTATCTACTTAGATGTGCCAAGGTGAGTGTCCAAACGACATATGTTACATTTATTATTATTGTTCATGCCAATTCAACAACCTCGTTACCGGAATGCATCACCTAATATTCAAAAGATTTGCACTTTGAGGGAACCTAAGGAAATTTTGTTGCTTTCCTTTTTATTTTGTTAAATGATTTTCAAAACGAAAGCCAAGAAAATTAATGGGAGGTTTGTTGTTTTTCGAGGAATGGCTGGCCATTTAACCGGAAAAGATGGAGGACAGAAGGGGCCATGTTGCAAAGAGAGACCCCATTCTGGATAATAGCAAATAGAAGATGATTGGCGAAAGAAGAAATTAATTAAGCAAGAAGAGGCCCAATTCAATTTCTCTATTTTCCTATGCTTCTTGTTTTGTTTTCTTCTGAATTAAATTGTCGAATGTACACCGGTCATTCCCAAACCCTAATCCGACCACCCACCGACAACGAAATTACTGTCCCTCTTTAGCATTGAAATGCTCCTTGCCACTGGCCCCGATGGATGGGGCCTGATGAGCCCCTGAAAATTTGGGCACTGTCCTTATTGAGCCCAACCCCACATTTCATGGACATGTTGTGGGCATACACAAAAGAGAGAGACAGGGAGAGAGGGGGAGGGGCTAAGAGGCCATAGCTCTCGTGCCCCCACCTCTGAGTTGGATTGATGTGGACGTGATTTATTAGTGGGAAATGAACTCTCATTCCGGTGTGGCCTGGGGAGTCCGAGTAGGCAAAACGACACCGGCAGCGACGACTCCACAGGGCGCCGGAGGGGCCCCGGTCAGAGCTCCCGGGGCCTGGCCGTCGGCTGACGCAGAGCATGAGTACCGCCCGACCGGGGACATGGGCAAGTGGGTGTGTGTGTGTACTCAGGGAGGCTCGTGTACACAGGAGTCATGTGGTTTTCACATGTGTTGGCGATAAGGCCGAATCAGAGGGAGGGAGGGTGGTCGCCAGTCCCTTTTGGATGTAGTAGAGTCAGTTCATGTAAGAGTTATGGTTGGAGACTTGTGTAAAGTGAACATCTTTTTGCTGCTCCGGTTAAGGACAAGACCATATGCGCATTATGTGCAAACCCATTTTATTTCTTGTCATTACCTTGCAAGTACCAGGTGGAGGTTTCTTCAAAATCTTCAATGATTGATCCTTTTGGAGGGCGACCAGGCGTTTTAGCCCAACAAGAATTTTCAGGTGACGGTCGTAAACACCTTTTGTTATGTCAAGATCCTTAAATTCTGCCAATGTTTGGAAGTATTCGAAGAAACAAGAAGACCACTGCACAATTAGGGTTGCAGACCAGATCTGGGCTCAAATGAAGACTTGGTCGAAATTTGGGCCGCAGCAAGAACTATATATATGCACAGCCCAATGTCTTACATGCCAACCCACGATTCAAACTAATTGGGGGCCGCTCAGGACATGATTTAGATTACACCACGTACCTTATCTAGCTTTTCATGCAACAAGAAGTTTTAGCAAGTGAAGCAAAACAAATAAGGCAGTCTAACACCACCTAGGATTTATGTATTATAAGCATATAGAATAAGAGTCTGTTGTACAATTGTACTTCTAGCAATATTCAAGTACCCTTGAATCTGATGTGATCCTCACATGGAATTCACAATTAGGTGAGACAAGGAGGTATAAACAGGATGATATTAAGGGGCATGATTAGGTGAGACGAGGAGGTATAAACAAGATGATATTAAGGGGTGGGGGGATTAGAGCAACTTACAAATTCGAGCCACTCAATTTGATTTATATGGTGAACTAGGTTCCTTTATTTATCTCTGTGAATATACTTTTGTCTTCTTGATATGGCATTCATCTAATTTAGAAAAAGGATGTTTCGTTCAGAACAT
This sequence comes from Eucalyptus microcorys, assembly GCA_014182515.1. Taxonomy (NCBI): domain Eukaryota; kingdom Viridiplantae; phylum Streptophyta; class Magnoliopsida; order Myrtales; family Myrtaceae; genus Eucalyptus; species Eucalyptus microcorys. The sequence goes on along the minus strand of CM024564.1, from coordinate 9,687,220 downwards.
AAGATCATTACACTACTGCTGCCATGCTTGATATTTTTCTGCTCTGCCTTATGACAAGAACAATAAAGTGGAACAATGTTCTCTCCATGATAATACTATATATGAATCAGTAATGAGCAATATCCTACTGCTTCTCCAACTGTAACCCGGCATGAGCTCAATGTATATGCCCATTGAAGTCAGAGCAGTATCGACCACTATGAACTATAATGCTTAATATTGCCGAGACATCTTGCTTCTGATGACTAAGCTTTCATATGCAAGGAACTGGAGCTCATATTCATTGGCCAAGACATGACCTTACATCCACTATTTAGGTATACGACCTCCTTTGGCGAAGAAGAACCTGGAATGTAGACGTGGGAAGTCATACTTTGAAGAAATACCCTTGACTTGCAATTTCATAATGTACCCTTTGCTAGAGAATCATGAAGCTACAGATCAGCTTTTTCGACTGCCCAAAAGAGACGAAGCAAAGCTTTGGGTCTCTACTCTAGGATTTAGATTGATGGGTAATGCTAACACCACTAGGCATGGAAGCTATAGAAGTTCCAGCGGCAGGATCAACTGCAACCCTTGCCGAGGAGTCCTGGTTTACAGAGTGATCCTTTTCAGTATGAAAAGCCAACATGAAATATGAGTTCTGAACGAGGCATGAATCAAGCTTGGGTCTATGGATCATTATAAACAAGAGTCCACTTCAGACAAACTATAAGTCGAAACTGGTTATAACTGATATTTGACAATATAAACCATTTTGGACCATCTTGTGCAACCCAAGGTGAATCCACCACGCCAATCCATTCATAAACATCTTATCATGTCAAAATTCAATTACATAGTTTAACCCAATAGCAAGCAAGATTTGAACCTGAGATAACAAGTTCTTCAATACAGACAGGCCTTTGTAAATCTGAGCATTTCAACTAAGACAAGAAATCCAGTTAATCAAAAAGCCTCTCACAAGTAAAAGTTTCCCTGCTTCTTTCATGTAAAGTTTCGCGACCAAAAGCAACTCAACTGGAGAAACAGAAGTTTGTCTAAAATGTGGATTGACATCGTGTAGTTGAGAGATCTCATGATAAATGCGTCTTTATAATGCTATAGCTGCAGATAAACCGAATGTTTTTTCAGTCCCCATGCACAAGCTTCACCATCAAATCTGATTTACCCTGGTTCCTTGCTATGCTACTAGTCACTCATATTTGGGTAGAAAATCATAGAGTTTTTGGAAAACACCAAGCCAAATAGGCTGATTTGACATAGATCACACAGGCAATTGCATCTGAAAGGCATACGCATCAGTCCATCGTAGCCACAGCGTTAGATGATGAAAACTAGAATAGCACTAGAACAAGAAAAATATAATGCTATTTAAGATTCAATGAAGTATCTGCAAACACCCATACAATAATAGCCCATAAGCAGAGGACTTCCTACTGGTATTATAGGACTTTCATTAACAAGACCATACTTGAAAAGCAGCGACGGAAGGAAAAGAACAGAAGGAAACATAGGGGGATCAAGTGAAATAGAAAGGAGTGTATATCCAGCTACCAGAATTTCATGGTCCCGAGATATGACCGTTCTGCTCTTCATCCAATCAATTTAGGACAGCACAACTATGCACAAGACGCACTACCAAAAACTTGGAATGCCCTTCAGTTCAACAACCCTCTACTCAAAGGCATCATCATCATCATCAGGAAGTGGCTGAATAGCTGCTTGAGCAAGTTCTGCCTCATGCCTGTTGGAGAAAATAAAAACCACCAATGATCAATGGAAAGTTGAGAAGAGATTTATGAACTATGAAACTAGCTACAAAATATTAATATCTATGTAACCCAGCAAGAGGAGCAGATAGATCGGAGAGGCAATCCACAGCCTACAATTTCTGCCTTATAATACACACAGTAACATTCTTAAGCATGATTATGATTCATATAAGCAATTAAGGGCATTTCTAAGAGAAAGGGAGAAGAGGAAGGCCAGGATGTATGACCATTTGCCTTACTACAGTAGAAATTTACGTAAAATAAAGCAGATAATAGAGGCCAAGATTCTTACTGCTGCTGTGCAGCCAAGTCAATGTGCACTTCTGGAGGAGCAAGGGCAGGAGACTCAACAAAGTGTAGGTTCGGATCCCTGCGATTACCAAAACAAATTATTAGCTACTAGACCATAACAACTTTTGCAAACAGGATTTGCACATTTTGCTCAAGTACCCAGCAAGTTTTCTAGCGAGGTAGAGGAAGGGTTTCTCAAAGTTGTAGTTGCTCTTTGCAGAAATTTCATAGTACTGCAAATTCTTCTTCCGATGGAATGTAACCTGCTTTGCTTTAACTTGTCTATTCTTCACATCTACCTTGTTCCCACAGAGAACAATAGGTATGTTCTCACAGACCCTGTAAGATTATGGGAAATTAGCAGAGATTTAGCGCCATCAAAAACTGTAGTACGAAAATGAATAAGTAGGTTGCGATCGTTTTTACTCTACCTGCAGAGATCGCGATGCCATGTTGGAACATTCTTGTATGTCAATCGAGCAGTGACATCAAACATGATAATTGCACACTGGCCATGAATGCTGCAGAACAACAAATGAAAGTTTGAAATTTCAACACACAAAGACACAAGAGGGAGAGGGATTCCCCCTCTCACAAGCAAGGTTAAAAAGTGAATGACAGAAATCACCACATTCAGAAGACCACTCTACCCCCGCCAGCAACACACAGTCCAATAACATTTAAGGCCCTCCTCCTTTTTCTCCAAATTAAGATTTAAAGATATACGACTGACATACAAATTTTACCAACTTTTAAGAATATCACAAATGAGAATGACCACGAAACAGACATACAACTCCATACCAACTGTGGAAATTCTTTTGCAAAACCACTTGCTCCTTCATCCACAAGGTTACAAATAACATTTGACTGCACCTCTATTAAGTAACAATGGTTATCCTTAGTAAAACCCAGATAGTTAAATAAACTACCAACCAAAACACGGCTACCCCTTAATTAAAGCATTATTTCAACACAAGCTCGATGCTAATTTTTCTCCCTAGTATCACTCAATTCACAAGAACATATACTGCAATCTGAAAGCAAGGAACTTCTAAGAGGGAGCTCTCTTTACTCACTAATATCCATCTCTTAGACCACCAAACTTCTCCTGCCCTGCAGTATCCCAGCAGTAAAACCGGATTTTCCCACAGTTTGTGAAGAAATCCAAAGGATGGACTTCGACACCAATAGTCGCTGTTATGCACAAGGACAATACCAGAAGATCAGTACAGACTAAACAAAATGATAATCTAATGACAAAAAAAAAATAATAATAATAACAGGCATTTCCACATCACTTACGCTCATATTTCTTTTCGAACTCCCCAGTAAGATGTCTCTTCACAAAAGTCGTTTTACCTGCACAAAGTTACAGACTACGCTCAGCCTGCTATCCATTGCTCGAAGCTAGAAAGAAAAGATACACCCCGTGGCTTCTACATCATGACAAATGAAGAAGATCGCAAAACCACTTTTTGTCCAACACCCTTCGATTTCAGATCGATCCCCAGGAATTGTGTAAAAACATACTGTCTGCCACTTCAAATGGTAAATCCTCTTATCTTTAAGGATACAGCCATGGCCACGCTACATTTTCCCGATCCCGACCAGTAATATAACTAGAGCAAACCCTAATTTAACACGACCGCATACGCACCCTCCTACGCAAACGGAGCAACGAACGACTGAATCAAGAAACCAGCAAAAAAAACAGAGCACGCCAGCGACAAATCACCTGTGCCTCCATCGCCAACAATGACGAGCTTGAAGTTCGGGTAATCGACCGTCTGCTGATTCGGCAAAGCCTGAAAGAGACACGCAAGGGAAACAACAACAATCAAAACAACAAACCAAATGAGATCAAAAAAATCCAAACTCTGCAATCACGTAACCAGATCGCTCAGCTCCAGCACCACCCCACCAAAAGAAAATCCGACCACGACCCAAGAACCCGAGAAGAACGACAAACAGAACCCAGATTCAAGAACACCCCGCAACCAAAAAGGAAAAAAAAAAAAAAAACAGAGCCACCCATAACGACGAACGCCCAGAAAATGACTCGATCGGAAGGAAAGAAAATCAAGCAAACGGACTCACCATCGACGACGGCGAAGAGGGTCGGGAGAGAGAGAGGGGAATGCGTTCTCGAAGGAGCGAAGCGTAGTGGAGGAGGAGAGACAGCTGTGTAGATTTGATGAGGAAGAGGGGGGTTTTAAGAGGGGAGGGAAAGCGACGGGAGAGGAGGAATGAATGAGAAGAAGGACGCGATTTTTGGGCCTTTTTGTCGAACGTAGCTTTAAGCTGACGCTGCCGCCTCGTCCGTCGGATTCGATTATTTTCCCGACGGCGAGCAGGCGTTCTAGAATCTGTCTACCGTCCGATCTGTGCAGACACCTGTTTTTAAAATCCCAGGGGTAGAGAGAGAGAGAGAGAGACACTTGGCAGCAAAATATACCGAAAAGAATTCAAATTCTTTCGTCCTCCATCTCGGCAGGATTCTAGAACTTTTCCCCAATTATTGCATCAAATTTGAAATGTGGGGAACGAGAATTCGAATGAAAAAGCAAGGGAAAATTTTTAATTTTTTTTAGCAAGAATTAATTTTTTTAGCAACTTCTTTAATTTCCTTACCAAAAATCTCAATCAATTCTAAATAGTAAATCGAATAATAATTCCTTATCGAGATAGATTATGCATATCCAAATAAATAAAATTCATAGATGATAAATCTATTGTGATGGAAGGCAAGTTGCCCTTAGTAAAAACTGAAATTAAGAAAGTGTTTCGGGGCTATTGTTGAAGAAGTTCGTTTTTTGCTAGAAAATCAAAATGTAGACCGTCGAACTGAAGAGCTTAAATATCCACAAATCATATGATAAAGTATTGTCTATGATCAAACCAAAATGACTCGTTATCAATTGCTAGATGAAATTCTCCCAAAGAAATAGAAAAAAGAAAGTGATTTTAAGGCATGAAGTATGCATTGTTCAAAGTTTTGTAAGACCTCCAATGATCCACCACTATGCTAGTGAAAAAGCCTCTATTGAATGAGGCGTTCATGATATGAATCCCACAATCGAGAATATAATAGAACTTGTAACAATTTGTCGCATTTCCTCTAACAAAATTGTGCAACGAGTTCTCGGTCTTATGTATAAATACATTTGAATTCTAAATCTTTTAATTTGTTCAATTAAATCTTAAACTAGGCCAGAAAACACTAAAAAATCCTAAATATTTCAATTTTTCAATTAAGTCATAACCCTTTTCAATACGAAGCACAATAAAACCTTTAACAGTGATAAGAAAATAGCAGTTCATGAACCATTGTTGAGACCTACCTTTCGGGGAGGGAATAAGTTTTGGGCTATTGCCTAACGACAAGTTCACGAGGTGCGAGCTCTCCCAAGCCTATACCTCGCGTGACATTGAGGTGTTTTTAAGAATTTTGTAATGAAAAATCGCCACTAACCTATTAGGATCGGCTAGAAACCAAGTGAAGCATAGGAGTATACCTCACTTCCCACGCAACCAGAGAATCTAAAGTCAGGGACTTGATTACAATTGATCAATTAGTGACATTTTGGTACCTAATCTTATTCATTTTAAAATAAAATATTTTTGCCAGGCAGTTTAGATTGATTTTATACTTAACAACTAACATGAAAAGTGATCATGCGTAATCATTAAAATAACAACCAGCAACTAAAGGAAGCATTAAATAAATTGCAAGAAAAAATAAGTACGTAGCAATAAGAGATAAATAAATGACAATCTTAATTAGGCTAAGGGGGAAACCATAATCAGTACATCGTAAGCGTGCAATCAAATGCAATTGTATCCGAGGATAATTAAGACCCTAAGATAAAGCCGTAAGGGCTTGTTCAATTTTAAGCACAATCCTAGGCCGATGATTTTCCCACACCTTTTAAGAGAAAATTGTCTAAGAATTATTTTAGAGCTTTTTAGGGAACTCTACAACAAACTTGGAATTTTTGGGATTTTTTAATTTTTTTACTATTATAATATTTTCGATTTTTTTAAAAATAAATTTCGAATTTTTTTTTTTTATAAATTTTCAGGTTTCTGAATTTTCCATGAATTTTCTGAAATTTTGAAATTTTTTATGATTTTTTAATATTTTTTATTATTTTCTGAACTTTTTGGATTTTTTTAATATATGAAAAAAATCGGACCGGGTCAAAAGACCCGGCCCTAATAAACCGGCCCGGACCCCATCGGTCCTGGTCTTTTAAAAGCGGGCCGGCCGCAAAGCCCACTCGAAAAAAAAAACAAAAAGGAGGCCCACAAAGATCCTTTCATAGAAACAGCCCATTCTCAATTTTGGCTCTCGGCCCAACTTTTCATTTCGGCTCCTAACCTCACCAGCCTACTAACCAAACTAAAATCACAGCCCATTTTCTATTTCTATATTTTTGTTGCTTTTTCTTTTTATTCTTTTTTATCCCTTTTTTTTTGCGTTTCTTTTTTTCTTCATTTTCTTTTAATCTTTTTTATTTCTGGTCTTCTTCCTGTCGCGGGTCTTCTTCTTCTGGTCTTCATGCAGCCCCCACGACGTCTTCATGCAGCCCCTTCCGTCCGACGATTTCCTCCACCGAACCCGCGCCAATGAACGTCATCTCCGGCGAAAGTTCACCGGTGCTTGTACCACCATCGCCCGTTGGTCATACAGCTACGACCGGCGGCGACCGCCGTCGGCCACCTTTTCCGACGACCGATAATCCGTTCACCGGAACAAAAAAAAACCCTCGCTCTCCCGACGACGCACGATTATTTCGCGAAGACCACGCCAAAACCCAGTGACCACGCAAACAAAAAACATTATTCAGCAGCTACGTATGCAAGGACAGATCGATTCTAAGCCAAAACATGAACTGACTTTTCGGATCTCTGTGAGGCATTTTGTCGAACGGTTGGGGTGCACTACCAAATTTAAAGGTTTCCGGCTCAACCGAGCCTCGAACGTGCCTTGGGGGTCTCGAACACAACATACAAGGAACATGGGAACGAAACTCAAGGGCGAGGAGGGCCGGAGCTTGCGCGAGCAAGTCGGCCGCGAGCTCCGGCCCGGCATTTTTCAAAAATGGGACAACGTGGATTCAGGGGACCTACCTCGTTCGGGAAAGAGTTGCGGCGGACAACGGCGGGCGGACGGGCCTCCGGAAATGGCTAGCTGCTCCCCCGAGCTTCCCTCCTCCCTCTGGTTCGCTCTCTCCCGTTCAAACTCTCTCTCGGTCTCTCGGTCTCTCCCTTCTGTTCTGTGCCCTGCTTTCCCCTTTTAGAGCAACCGGCCGGCGCGCACGGCCTCTACAGCTGCCAACTTGCCGGTCGGACTGCCCCCGACCCACCGATCCCCCTGCTCCTCTGTCGCTGCTCCTCCTTTCTGTTCTCTGCAGATCGTCGCGCGAAGGACAACAGGGAAGGAGGCAAGCCAGCGGGCCGGGCTGAGGGGAGGAAGGGCCTGGGCCGCGCGGGGGAAAGAAAGGAAGGGAGCGGGCCGGGCCAAGGCCGGATCCGGCCCGACCAGACCCCTGAGGTTTTTTTTTTTAAATAATAATTTTAATTAATTTTTATTTTTATTTTTTCGCGACTAATTCTTAACTTTTAATGCTGTTTAAGTCCTAAGTAAAATGACGAAATTTAGGTGTGAACAACCATAACTATCTAAAAAGGTATTCCGTTAAATATCGGTATGTCTTCATTGAAATTGAAGGTTAATTCGATAAATCAACCGAAGACAATTATGTAATTTAGCAAAACACAAAAAAAAAAAAGTGAAAATAAATCTCATCCCCATATAGAACTCCAAAAATCAAAGGGTGCAAGATTAGGGATAATTGCTTCGTGGTCCAGTCCCACCAAGGAATCAGGAACGAACCAAGAGGACCTCTTCCCAATTTCTATGACTGGGGACTAGACTAGCTAGTCTTGGGACCAGGAACCGAATTGGACTGAAGGCAAAGAGAGAAGATTTTCAATGGAATCGGTCTGGTCTGGTTCCAACGGAACCAGTCACTTATTTGTTTTCTTCCTCTGTGCAATTGAAATCAACATGTATCATGTGTAGAAGTTCTTTATAACAAAAGAGATACTATAATATGGTCAGCCAAACTCTCGCAATATAATTCATCCTATTTTGCATGCCATTATCTTCCAAAGAGACAACAAACAAAAAGTAAGATTTGTGATATCTCCTCATGAAAACTTATGGAGCAAGTAGTCTTCTGCAGTCTTGATCATGTCCTCCGGAAGATAATGACATGCAAAAGGGTGCATAAGTCTTCTGCAAGGCTGCATCAAAATCACCAAAATGAATGAGATCATGTCCTCCGAGCCATTTTTCTAAACTCTATTCCCTCCGGAACTTGTACATGCTGCTGACAAGAGGGATTGAGGGATTGACGGACCGAGGGAAATATTAGGTTTTTTAAGAAATTAATAAAAATTAAATATATAGGCCCCTATTCTTCCCCTCTGTGCGTTGGATGATTGTCTAGAGTGTGATTAAATTTCGTGGGTTTTCAATCGTTTCAGTCATATCCTATCTGGCTTTTGTTTTTCTTATTGAATTGATGTTGCTTCGTTTGGAATCTAGTTTCACAGTTCGGCTCTCGTTGAGGAGGAAGCCGGTGGTGAGGGATCTTTTGTTTACCCTCGTCTTAGCTGGGGCTTTCGATTATGGGTTTAAGGCACTGTTCGGTAACCATCCAAACAGGTGCCGATTCTGATTTTTTGTTCTCAGAATCAGTTTGGGACGAGAATCGCGTTTGGTAAAATTTTTATTCTTGGGAACAGATTTGGACAAGAATTGAGAATTAAAAAAAAAATGTGATTCTTCGTCTAAGAATCAAAACAGTGAGAGCCTCCTTCGTCCCTTCCGTCATCCTGCGATCGTCGTCACCACCGCCCGCCGCCACCGTCTCGCCGGTTCGGTGAGCTCGCCGAGCCGGGGCGAGGTTCGGCGAGCTCGCCGAAGGCAAGCCCGACCATCGGCGAGGCTCGGCCTCGCCGGTGGTCAAGCCGTTCGCCGAGGCCGGGCAAGTCCGCCCGCCACCGGTGGGGGGGCGAGCCTCGCCGACAACCACCGGGCGAGGCCGACTGCCACCCGGTGACGCTCCGGTGAGCGTCGCCGGCCACATGAAGAAGAAGAAGAATAGGAGAAAAGGGCAAAAAAGAAAAAAAAAAAAAAAAAAAAAGGAAAAAAGTAAAAAAATTATTTTAAAATTAAAAGAAATTGATTTGGAACATAATCAATGAGCACGGTATCAAACGCAATTCTATTTCAGAATAAAAAAATTTGAACAATTACCAAACACGTTTTTTTATTCAGAATCAGTTCCCGGGAACAGAATAAAAAATAATCATTTCTTGTCAGAATCAGTTCTTGGGAACGGAACCGTTACCAAATGTGCCCTAAGTATCCTTTTCCTTGCATTTTTTTTTTTTTTTTTGGGTGAAATCTCGTGCTTTCGGCTGTTATTTGTCCATGGTATTGATTCATTGTGTTTATTAAAGCATTTGTCTTTGAAGTATGTCGAGATATTCTACCAATGTTGTTGTATAGATGAATGTATTAGTATTTTACATTGTATCCATTTATTACCATCTATCGTCTAGTGCAGATTATTCCGTTAGCATTTTGTGATTGTATATGATCTAGAACATGGTGGTGGGTGTCTTCGTCAGTACAAAATATTAATTCCTTAATAGGAGTCTCATTACAGGAGGTTACTAGATGCATGTCACGTAGTGATTCTGAGTGAGCAGATTCGACCTCATGATCTTTTGAACTGAGGATTTGCTTGATAAGGTACAAAACATTCAATGTTAATGGCCTTGTCCCTCTGTCGATCCCTTGAGAAACTCTGGTATCATGCTCTGATATCGTTTAGAAAACCGTGTCAAAGAACTAGCGATTGAGTTCTTTGGAGCACCTTTAGATACTTAGGCAGTAGCAGATAGGTTTTGAATCCTTGTATACTTGTGAAATCAAGTCTTTACTGGCAATCTATGAGAGAATGTTTTCCTTAGTGATAAGCTCTTTCTTTATGAAAAAGAGTATACTCTCCAAATGCATGTCGAGGTCTACCCAGGATGTTGGCATGTAAGGTCTCTATTCTTCTGCTGCGGATGATTTAAAGACGTGAACTAAGATACAGTATCTTTCAATATGTAGCAAGTGGTTTTTGGCTGAAATTTGTAGGTTTAAGGAACCACAAGTTTTAGGAAGTCAAGCAAACAAATAAGCCATTCTAACACCACCTAGGATTTATGTATTATAAGCAACTAGAACAAGAGCCTAGGGTCCGACTGTACTTCTAGCAATATTAAGGTACACTCAATGTGTATTTACATTCCCTCGTATATGATGTGATCCTCACGTGGGATTCACGATTAGGTGAAACGAGGGTATAAACCGGATAATGTCAAAGGGGGGAAAATCAAAGGAACTTGCAAATCCGAGTAACTCGAATTGATTTATTTGGTGAACTAGGTTCCTTTATTTATCTCCTTGTGGATACACTTTTGTCGCATTCATCTAATAGAAAAAGAATGTTGCATTCAGAAAATAATATCTCTACACTAATGGGGCCATGCTTGGTATTTTCCTGCTCAGCCTCGTAACAATAAAGTGGAACAAAGTCTTCTCTATGATAATGCTATCTATGAATGAGTAATGAGCAAAATCCTACTGCTTCTCCAACTTTAACCTGGTTTGAGCCCAATGTTTATGCCCTTTGAAGTCAGAGCAGTATCAATCAATATGAACTAACAGGCATTTCCACGTCACTTACGCTCATATTTCTTTTCAAACTCCCCAGAAAGATGTCTCTCAAAGTAGCGACGAGCCTAGTACTACGACTACAGGGGGGGAAGCTACCGCTTCGTAGACAGCTTCGCTTCCTCGTCGCTTCTTTCTGGCGACTAGCTTCTCAAGTGGGTGGCATTGCCTCACCAACTAGCTAATCAAACGCGAGCCCCACCTCGGGCGGATTCCACCTTTTGCTCCTCAATTTACGGGGTATTAGCAGCCGATTCCAGCTGTTGTTCCCCTCCCAAGGGCGAGTTCTTACCCGTTACTCACGCGTCCGCCACTGAAAACCAAACCTTGGTCTCGTCCATGACCATTAGTAGCGATAGAACGAATCCCGGTTCGGAACCATGAAAAGCAATGTCAAACCCAAAATACCCAACAAGTATTAGCTCACCCTGGAAAGAAGGTGATCCAGCCGCACCTTCCGGTACGACTACCTTGTCACGACTTCACTCCAATCACTGGCCCTGCCATCGGCATCCCCTCCTTGCACACAAAAGTCGTTTTGCCTGCACGAAGGAACGGACTACGCTCAGCCTGCTATCCCTTGCTCGGCGCCAGAAAGAAAAGATACACCTCATGGCTTCTACATCGTGACAAGTGAAGAAGATCGCAAAACCACTTTTCGTCTGACACCCTTCGATTTCAGACAAATCCCCAGAAATTGTGTAAAAACATACTGTCCGCCACGTCGAATGGTAAATCCTCTATCTTGAAGGATATAGCCATGAGCACGTTACATTTTCCTGATCCCGACGGGTAAAATGACTAGAGCAAACCCTAATTCATAACGACAGCATATGCACCCCGATATGTATACAGCCGGTAAAGCAGAGCACACCAGTGACAATTACCTGTGCCAGCATCGCCGATGATGACAAGCTGGAAGCTCGGGCAATCGACAGCCTGCTGACTCGGCAGAGCCTGAAAGAGACACGCAAAGGAAACAAGAAATAAATTAAAAACAAAAAAAACAAATGAGAGAAAAATCCAAACTTGTGATCACGTAACCAGATCGCTCAGCTCCAGAACCCCCAAAAGAAATAGCATCTGACCAGGATCCACAAGCTCGAGAAGAAATCACAAAAAGAATCGAGATTCATGAAGACCCAGCAACAACAAGAACACGAGCTATCTATACAAGAATGGACGCGTGGAAAATGGGATGATGAAGAGGAAAGAATAGCACATAAACGAACACAGCATTGATGATTGCGAAGAGGGTCGGGATTTTGGAGGGTGTCTGAGACAGGGAGAATCTCGAATAGGTTCGGAGCAGCGAAGCGAAGTGGGAGAGGAAAGGCCGGACAGCCGCACGGGGAGGGGGTTTAGATGGAAGGGAAAGCGTGATTTTCCCTTCTTTTTTTTTTTTTCTTCTGTCTAACAATGCTTTAAGCCGACGCCTCCGTTAGATTGGATTTACTTAGAATCTACTGACCGTCCCATCTGTACAGACTCCTGGCTGAACTTTGCCCCTGGCCCCCTCCTCCCCTCCACGTTTCTAAATTTCGTTTCGAAAGTGAGGAAATTTCTGAAGAATATACAAAAACGAAATTTCAAATTCTTGTCAATTCTCATCGATTTTCACTCCCTCGTTGTGTGTGAGAGTGAGGGGAACGAAAATTTGACTGAAAAGCAATGAACAAAAAAAATCTAAAATTTTGGCCCTTTATTTCCTCCCCTTCCCACTGCTAAACCGAAGCCATGTCGTCGGCTATTTTAATCCCTTCCGGCGTACTAAATCAAATGATTCCTTATCAAAGATCGATAGTTCACACCGAAACAAAGAAAATTCATGGATGCTTAATCGATTATGATCGGAAACTGTTTGTCCTTGGTAAAACTGGAATTAAAAAGTGTTTTTAGGGCCATCGATGAAGTTTGAATTTTGTAAAGCGATCAAAATATAGACTATCAGATTGAAGAGACCGAGTATCCAAACATTGGACGATCAAATAATGTCTATTGTCGACTGCAAACAACTCCTTATCGATTGTCGGATGCCAAACAGACAAAATTACGACGAAATTCTCCCAGAGACACCAAAGGGAGAAAACTGATTTTAGGCAACCGAAATTCGAATGGAAAGCAAGAAAATATCTAAAAATTTAGCCCTAAATTCCCTCCCTTCCCATTGCCAAACAAAGCCGCGTCGCGAGGTAACTTAATCAATCTCGACACGCTAAGTCAAATATTTCTTATCAAAAATAGACCGTCCACACCGATGGAAAAAAAAAAAAAAACAAATTACAAATAATTAATCGATTGTGACCAGAGACAATTTGCCCTTAGTAGAACCCAAAATTAAAAAGTGTTTTGGGGCCATTGATGAATTTCAACTTTTGCGGGGCAATCGAAAGGACGATATCGGGCATCCAGACATTGGATGGTAAAGTAACGCCTATCGTCGGACCAACAACAAGTCGTTATCGATTGTTGGACACGTAACGACAAAATTACGGCAAAATTCTCCAAAGACGCCAGAGAAAGAAAACTGATTTTAAGGCACGAAGTATGCATTGTTCAATGTTTGCAAGACCTCCGGCGATCCGTGCTTGCTCGGTCCAAGTTTTTTGAAGCTTTCCTCGTGCTATGCCACGATGCTAGTGAAAAAGCTACTCTCTCTTCTTTCCCCACTATAAGTTCCCGGTTCAAAAATGGGCAATGGATGAATATTTTTCGCCCGATTTCGTCTCCTTAGATTATGTGTTCAATTGGTCATCTGTCGTTTTAAAGCACACTTAATCGTAGTAGTATCGATGGATTCTCAAGACTTTGATAAGATGTAATAGCACGCATGGTAATTTATTGCGTTTCTTTTGAAAAAATTGTGCCAAAAGCTGTAAACCCTATGTATGAAATATGTTTGAATTATAAATCTTTTAATTGATCCAATCATGTCAGAACTCAACGTCGACGCCATGGGTCCCACCTCCCATCTCCCCGTGTTTTGACTCGCTTTACTCGCAAGGAGAGGGGAGGAGGGAGGGGGTGATTTCTAGAAGTGCATCGAAGACCGGTGATCGTGGTGCTTTGGCGTACGTAGTCAGAGGTTTTTAGTTCGGGGTGCTTTCAATTTGCAATTTGAGGTTGTCGTTAGCCGCTTGTTTTTACCGGTTTCGCCGTTGGCTTGCCGGTGAAATTGGCATTATTAACGTGGGTTTGGAGGTACTTGTTTATTAGTTGCATACGCTACAAGGTCGGAGCAGCAAGAGATACGCTTCCCTTTCTCCCGATCGTGTGAATTATCGAGTAAGCGGGGATTTGATGTTCGTGATGACGACGCGCAAAGGCTATTTCGTTTTTGGTGCTTGTGATGACGACGTGCGAAGGCTATTTCGCGTTCTCGTTGAGCGTACGTTGGCCTTTTCAATTTGCACTCTTAGGGCTTGTTTTTATGTTTAATATAAGTAAAGAATCTTTTTCTCGCGTGGGATTCCAGAGCTTGTAATTTGTCTTGTTATGAAATTTTAGTTCGATCGATAGAGCAGATACATGCGCACTTCTCTAATTATTATGATTCTTTCATTTTATTTACATACATCGTCATATTTTGTTATTTTACTCTTTTTTCTTTTCCTTTTCTAATTTGACATAAAATTTTAACCAAGCAACACATTAACTTAAACAGCCTAAAGTAATTAAATGGATGCATCACAGCAATATAAACCGGGTCGAGTACAAATTATCAAAATTGTATTACATAAGAATGGATCAATACAAATTAAATGAATTAATTTAGGTCGGACCATCTTCGAACCGACCCGCCTATTTAACACCCTCAACAGCATCCATGTACCGCAATTGTCTAAAAGAATATGTATGCTGTTAACTATCAATACATGTTTGCCGAAATTGAGGTCAATTTGATAAATCAAGCGGAAACAATTATGTAATTTAGCAAAACCAAAAAAGTGAAAACATCTCCCATCCCCAATGTAGAACTCCAAAATCACAAGGATGCAGGCCGAAACCACCTGCCATCTCGAATGCTCATTACCGTCTCCAAACCTGAAAACTGCTTTTCTAGCGCCATCGGGAAGTGGCTGAATAGCTGCTTCAGCAAGTTCCGCCTCATGCCTGTTCGAGACAACAACCACCGTGGGTCAACGGTCAGTCGAGAAGAGGTTTATGAACCGTCAAACTAGCTACACAACTTTGACCCAAAAAAATAAAAAATAAAACTAGCTACAGAACAATTCAAGTCAGATGACGTCAGCATCTTTTGTCTTTTCAAACTATGTCAGCCACAATATTTGAAAAACTGCATATTTTGGCTTTTTTAAAAAAGACACTGGCCACAGAATACTATTATCATATCTGGGACCCAGGATCACGTCAGCATCTTTTGTCTTTTTAAAAAAAGACACTGGCCACAGATTATATCTGTGACCGCATATACGTCAGCATATTTTGTCTTTTTAAAAAAAGACACTGGCCACAGATACTATAATTATCTGTGACCCCACAAAAGATCAGAGAGACCGGACAGGCAGCCACAGCTGCAATTACCACTCCCTAATACAAACCGCATCAAACGCAAGCACGATTGTGATATATTTATGCAATTTTGTGCATCAAGAAGAGAGAAGGGGAGGACGAAGCCCGGGATGCACGACGACACGACTATTCGTAGAAATTAACGTTATATAAAGCAGATAATATAGGCCAAGATTCTTACTGCTGCTGTGGGGCAAAGTCCATGTGCACAGCCGGAGGAGCAAGAGCAGGAAGCTCAACAAAGTGCAGATTTGGATCCCTGCGTTTACCAGAACAAATGATTAGCTACTACACCATAACAACTTTTGCAAACAGGATTTGCACGTTCTGCTTAGGTACCCAGCAAGTTCTCTGGCGAGGTAGAGGAAGGGTTTCTCCAAGTTGTAATTGCTCTTTGCAGAAATTTCATAGTACTGCAAATTCTTCTTCCGCCGGAACGTAACCTGCCTTGCTTGAACTTGCCTATTCTGCACATCTACCTTGTTTCCACAGAGAACAATAGGTATATTCTCACAGACCCTATTAAATTAATGGGTAAATTAGCAAGATATAGCACCATCAAAAACTGTAATGCGAGAACAAATACAAAGGTCGCCGGCGTGTCTAATCTACCTGCAGAGATCGCGATGCCATCCAGGAACATTCATGTATGTCAATCGAGCAGTGACATCGAACATGATAATTGCACACTGGCTACCAATGCTGCAGAACAACGAACAAAAGTTTGAAATTTGGATACCCACAGAGACAGGAGGGAGAGGGAATCCCTCTCCCACAAGCAAGGTTAAAATGTGAATAAAGGAAATCGCCACATTCAGAAGACCACTCTAACACCGCCAGCATTAAGTACAAGACGCAGTCCGAAAATAAGGTTTAAAGAGATACGACTGACATAAATTTTACCAACTTCTAACAAAATCAGAACTAAGGACAACCCTGAAACAGACATGCGCCCTTTACGGTGGAAATTTTTTTGCAAAAATACTTGCTTCTTCCTCCACAACTTCACAAATAAGAATTGACTGCACCACTATCAAGTGATAATAGTTATCCTTAGTAAAACCCAGACAGTTGAATAAACTACCAACCAAAATATAGCTACCCCGTAATTAAAGCATTGTAAAATACAAGCTAAACACAACATTTTGCTTCCTATTATCACTGAATTCACAAGAACGTAAACTGGAATCTGAAAAATCCTTCCACTGATTTTAAAAGCAAGGAAATTCTAAGACAGAACTCTCTTTACTCACTAATATTTATCTCCTAGACCCTGCCCTGGAGTATCCCAGCAATTAAACCGGATCGTCGTCCGGTTGTTTGTGTTGAAATCCAGAGGATAGAATTCGACGCCATTAGTTGCTGTTATGCGCAAGGACAATACCAGAAGATTAGTACAGACTAAACAATATGATATTCTAATGACATCAAAAAAAGAAAAGAAAAGGAAATAACTGGCATTTCTACATCGCTTACGCTCATATTTCCTTACAAACTCCCCAGTAAGATGTCTGTTCAGAAAAGTCGTTTTGCCTGCACAAAGGAACGGACTACGCTCAGTCTGCTATCCCTTGCTTGACACTAGAAAGAAAAGATATATCATCTCATGGCTTCTACATCGTGACAAATGAAGAAGATCGCAAAACCGCTTTTTGTCTGACACCATTCGATTTCAGACAAATCCCCAGAAATTGGGGAAAAACATGCTGTCCGCCACTCCAAATGGTAAATCCTCTTCAAGGATATAGCCATAAGCATGTTATATTTTCCTGATCCCGACCAGTAAAATAACTAGAGCAAAACCCTAATTTATCACGACAGCATATGCACCTGTTCTGTATACAAAGTAACGAGCGATTGAATCAAAACTGGTAAAAACAGAGCACGCCAGTGACAACTACCTGTGCCAGGATCGCCGACCACGAGGAGCTTGAAGCCCGGGTGATTGAACATCGGCTGATTCGCCAAAGCCTGAAAGAGACAAGCAAGGGAAACGACAACAATTAAAACAACAAACCAAATGAGATCCAAAAAAATCCAAACTTTGCGATCACGTGATCGGATCGCTCGGCTCCAGAACCCTCAAAAGAAACAGCATCTGACCAGGACCCAAAAGCTCGAGAAGAATCACAAAAAGAAATCGAGATTCAAGAAGACCCAGCAACAACAAGAACAGGAGCTATCCATATAAGAATGGACGCGTGGAAAATGAGATGATGAAAAGGAAAGAAAAGCACGTAGAGACCGTTTGGTTCGGCTTTCGGAGAAATGGATAATGCAAATAGTTAAAGGGATTTTTCGAAATGTTACACCGTTCGGTAAATTGCAGCAGCATTGAAAGGTAACTTAGCATAAATACCGCTCGGCAAAACTCACAAATGGACTTTTGCTTTTTTCTTTTTGTTTGTAATCTGAAAATTAAATCCGGCGGCCGGCTAACCACCGGCCAACTGGCCGATCTGGCCGCCTGAGGTCGCGACCTCAGGCGACGCCGTCGTCTACGGTCGCAGAGGCCAGATCTGGCCGCCGGACGGCCAGATCTGGCCTCCGGACCGCCAGATCTAGCGGCCTGAGGTCGCGCGGACCCAGGCGGCGACGCCGCCTGGCTCGCGGGTCGCCCCACACCAGGCGGTGGTCAACGGGGACGCGCGACCCCCAGGCGGCGGCGGTGGTTGCCGGAGAAGCCCGACATAAACCACATAAACCAACTCACCATTGATGATTGCGAAGAGGATCGGGGATTTTGGCGCGTGTCTGCAACAGAGAGAATCTCGAATGGGTTCGGAGCAGCACAGTGAAGTGGGGGAGGAAAGGGCGGACGGCCGTACAGGGAGGAGGTTTTGATGGAAGGGAATCCGTGATTTTCCCTTTTTTCTTTTTTCTTCTGTCTAACATGGCTTCAAGCCGACGCTGCCGTCTCCTCCGTTAGATTCGATTTAATTAGAACCTGCTGACCGTCCGATCTGTACCTCCCCTCCACGTTCCTAAATTTCTTCGAGGCGAAAGTGCGAGGAAATTTCCTAAGAGTCTATTATATAAAAAAATTGAAATTTCAAATCCTTCGCCCTTTTTATCTCACCAAACTCCTTGGACTTTTCATCAAATTTCATGCCCCTCGTTCCGACAGGGGGTCACGGGACCAGAATTTGAAGGAAAAACAAGAAAGAATTTAAATTTTTAACGAGAATTAATTTTTTTCTTCTTCAACGGGCCGATTTATGGAACAAAGAATGATTTTAAGGCATGAAGTATGCCTTGTCCAAAGTTTTGTAAGACCTCGAATGATCCACCACTACGCCGGTGAAAAAAGCCTCTATCGAATGAGGCGTTCATGATATGAATCCCTCGATCGAGAATATAATAGAACTTGCAACAATTTGTTGCGCTTCCTCTTTCAAAATTGTGCAGTGAGTTCTTAGTCTTACGTATGAAATACATTTGAATTTTAAATCTTTTAATTTGTTCAATTAAATCTTAAACTAGGCTAGAAAACACTAAAAAATCCTAACTATTGCAGTTGTTCAATTAAGTCATAACCCTTTTCAATACGAAGCACAATAAAACCTTTAACAGTGATAAGAAAATAACAATTCATGAACCATAACTGTCTAAAAAGATATTCTGTTAAAAATCGGTACGTCTTCATTGAAATTGAAGGTTAATTCGATAAATCAACTAAGATCAATTACGTAATTTAGCAAAACACAAAAATTGGAAGTAATCTCGTCCCAATATAGAGCTCAGGCTGAAACGACATGCCGTCTTGAATGCTCCTCGCCGTCTCCAAAACCGGAAAACCGCTCCGCCAGCGCCAACTGTAATACGAAAACCAAAGATCATTTTGAGATCTGAATTCTAAACCCAGCAAAACTCTTTTCTGGCTTTCTAGTAAAATTTTTTTTTAAAAAAGACTCTTTTCTGGTTGAAAACTCCTTTGTCTTCCTGACGAATCTCTCTCAAGCGTTCGCGCAAATTCATCAATCTCTCTTGAATGGCCTCACCGTCCGACGCCTCCAACCAGTAAGTTCACAATTCTCGTTCTGTTTTTAAAAAAATTGGGTCTCTTTGAAGCTCAAAGTCTGCATCTTTCTTGAATAATCCGAATTGATCGGTTGTGTTAACTCGAGGGTTTTGGTCTTTTTTCTTTTTGGTGATTTGAAGGGAGGCTGTTGTGAGGAAGCAAAACAAAGGAGCCCCGATTAAGTTCTTGGTCCCTCTTATATACGCCCCTGTTCTTCCTCTCAGTACGTATGATGATCGTTTAGAGTTTGATTAAATTTCGTGGGTTTGCAATCGTTTCTGTCGTATCCTATCTGGGTTTTGTTTTTCTTATTGAATTGGTGTTGCTTCGTTTCGGAATCTGGTTTCGCAGTTCGGCTCTCGTTGAGGAGGAACCCGGTGGTGAGGGATCGTTTGTTTACCCTCGTCTTGGCTGGGGCCTTCGCTCATGGGTTTTACTTGGTGTATCCTTTTTCTTGCATTCTTTTTCTTTTTGTTGCCATTTCGTGCTTTGGGCTGTTATCTGTTCATGTTCATGGTATTGATGGATTGTGTTTATTAAAGCATTTGTCTTTGAATTATGTCGAGATTTTCTGCCGATGTTCTTCTCTAGATGAATGTATTAGTATTTTCCATTGTATCCATTTATTACCGTCTATTGCCGATTGATCCGTTAACGGTTTGTAATTGTAGAGGATCTAGGAAATGGTGGTGTCTTCGTTGCTACAAGCTGTTAATTCCTCACTTAATAGGAGTCTCATTACAGGAGGTTATTAGATGCGTGTATTCTAGTGATTCTGAGCGAGCAGTTTCAACCTTATGATCTTAGTGAACTGAGGATTTGATGGATAAGGTGCAAAACCTTAAACGTTAATGGCCTTGTCCCGCTCTTGATCCCTTGACACTCTGGTATTCATGCTCTGATAGCATTTAGAAAACCGTGTCAAAGAACTAGTGATTGAGTTCTTTAGAGCACCTTTAGATACTTAGGTGTGGCAAATAGGTTTTGAATCCTTGTATAATTGTGAAATCAAGTCTTCACTTGCACACTACGGGAGAATTTTTAGGTGTGGCAAATAGGTTTTGAATCCTTGTATAATTGTGAAATCAAGTCTTCACTTGCACACTACGATAGAATGTTTTCCTGAGTGATGAGCTCTTTCTTTTTGAAAAAGTATTATCTTCAAATGCATGTCAAGGTCTTCCAGGACGTTGGCATGTAAGGTCTCTATTCTTCTGCTGCGGATGATTTAAGGATGTGAACTAAGATGCAGTTTCTTTTAATAGGTAGCAAGGAGTTTTTGGCTGAAATCTGTAGGTTTGAGGAGCCTTGTCTTCTGTTGTTTGTGTGGGTCGACATTTCCATAGCCATATCTTCTCATATATTAAATCAATTCCTCTACCTTGCGTTATTTGTGGATATAGTTTTCCTGCAGGTGTCCCTCATTGTGTTTGTAGCTTAGCAATGAGAAATTTACCTACAAATTTACAGAAGTTGTCCTTTGCATTCCACTATAGCTTGTAAAATTACTATAATTCATTGAATTAGGGTGCTTTTTAACCTTCTGGGACTAAGTGAAGATCTTATAATCTTATGAAGTCTTTCCATTTTATTTGTATAGTTCTTTCAATAGTATCGTTGCTTTTCCTTAATAAACATTTGCAGCACGGACATTTATGATGCTGAAAGCAAGTGATGCAAGGAGCTGGAAGACAGAGTAAAATCGAGTCGTCATGTCTTTAGTGTTGTTCGATCAATTCTTACACACCCTGGTGCATGTTAGCACTGGAAATTTTTGCAGGACCATATTTTAAGTAATGTTGTACTCCCATTTTTTGGTTGTGATAGGGGGTGTTGGGAATTGGGGCCCAATCCTGTAATTGCCTCTCACTTACATCCAATCATGATATAGAGACTTGCTAATGTTTTGAATAAATGACCAGCTCTTGTCGATTCTTCAGGTTTAATTATAAGTTTCTGTCATGCTCGGTTAGGTCTCCAGCCTCCCTTCACTGGCTTGACTGTTTAGACAACCTTTGTGCAGAGTGCCATGGTGGAATGGATAGGAGGTTTATCTCTATATAATTGAGGATTTGATTTCTTGGTTTAGGCAAGTACTTTTGTTTTGCAAATTGTCTCTGTTGGCTCGCTTGTTACCCAGTTGCATGCATTGCCCGTATGTCTACACGTGTGCGCTGTGTTTCTGGGTCATGGAATCGAAAGGCAAGCTTGTGTGCTCTTGCGGTTCCTTTGTAAGAAAAAAACCATTGAGCAGGAGGCATTGCCCCCCTGCCTGTGTTCATTTTCCTTACCTTTTGTGAATCACCTGTTCTTACTCATCTTGCTTGCTCATATTATGGGACTCTCGTACATGGTTCATGCTATGACCTGTTAATGAATTCACTGTCCAGTTTCTTTTCTTCTCAGTTTGAACCTTTTGAGGAAAAGAACTTATTTGCACAAGGCATTGATGCTGATGTCTCTGCACCTGTTAAACGGTGTTTGCAAAGATCTGGGCATTTCATATATGTGCTAACCTTCATAATGGCGAATGTAACTTGTAATGAGAGTGAGAATTTTAAGGCCTGGGAGCCATGCAAGAGTTGAGCAGTCGAAAGCACTTGCAGCTCAGAATGCTTCTTGTGGAAAGAGACGTTTGCAATTTGCTCAGGTCCCCGGGCAAATTGAACTCGCCATGAACTCTGTTCAGCTCACGAATCTGACAGAGATAGGTCCATCGCGTGCATCTCCACTTCTCAATGACACAGAACAGAGTTCATAAGACAAATTCGATACTCCTCTTACGACAAATTGCATGTATCTTTCCACAAGTTGCACAACAGATGGAAAACCAGACATCCCATGTTGACTTCATGTCCATTTTGACTCAAGATCCCAAAGCTTGCTTCGAATGAAGAAGGATCGAAAATGTTGATGGAGGACGAGATCATGGAGTGCAATCCTTCATCAGCGCCATACATGGAACGTATTACTACAAGAACGTATTACTACAAGATCGAATTCAATGTTTGCAGTGCATCTTATATAACTGGTGTTAACATGAAGGATTTGTTCAAGATTGCCATTCGAACACTTGTTAAACAATCAAGTTAGAAAATACAATGGTGCTCGCTACACTGACCTTTCGCTACACTGACCTTTCTTATGACGTGTAATTATTATTTTGGAAATCGAAAGATCGCTACACTGACCTTTCTTATGACGTGTAATTATTATTTTGGAAATCGAAAGGTGTGTTTGAATAGGCTTTTACTATTTCCATTCTCTGCCCAATTAAAATTTTGTAGACTTTGGCTTTTTCTCATTACGAATAGACAAGACAGACAAGACAGATATCAGCATGAGAGTTCTCATATGATATTTTTTTTAATAAGTGCCCGGCATTGATTAACATGGCTCCCATATTTCACCACATATCAACTTCATGACATAATCACATATGGTTTCATAAATCAACTCGAAATGGTTTCATAAATCAACTCGAAAGTGAGATCCAATCACGATACCAAACGAACAATGACCACAACAGGTGACTCTCACTCCACTAAACATCAAAATCATTGATCTGACTTAAGTTTGATAATCATCATATTCAGCTTATATACGACCTACCTTTCTTATCCAGGATTGATAAAACCCTTCGCCATTTATGGGCAAATCATGTCGTTGTCGTCGACGGATTAAAAATAGAAGGACGTATGCCCAAGTTACTGATTAATAATCACTTGATGCCAATCAAGAGAATGCCAAGAGTGGTCAAATATTTAAACTATATTAAATATTAAATATGTACATTACATCAAATATCAACTAAAATGATTGGTGATCACAAAGATTAATCCACCCATTTCACGTAACCTTCGCTGTCCTTACATCACCACATCCCACCCATGATTCGGAATATATCGACTCGGAACGACAACTGGCCACTAACCTTAAAAAACAGTTCGAGAATATAAACACAAAGGAAAAAAAAAATTGAAAGTGTGTCCTAAAGATGTCATACAGCGACAATCGCACTGATGTTAACATGGTCCGGTCCGGCCGGATTACAGATCGGTCCGGTTCCTGAAGTCCGAAGCGAGGCGGGAGGCGATCGCGGAGTGATACATGGCGTCGTGGCGGGAGGCAACGTCGGAGGTCATGAGCCTGAGGAGCCGCGCCTTCTCCTCCGTGAACCGGATCGGGTCGGGGCGGGGCCTCCCAGCCGCGGACAGGCTCGAGCCCGAGCCCTCCAAGTTGGCCTTCCTGGGGTAGGCGACCTTGCCGCTGCTGCCGGCGGAGTCAATGTAGCCCGTGTCGGCGGAGAAGCCGAAGATCGGGGCCAGCCACTTGTTGTTGTTGGAGGAGGAGGAGGAGGAGGCCGCCGCGGCCTTGACGGCGAGCGTTCCGGAGGGAAGGAGGCCGGTGGCCATTACGGCGGCGGAGAAATCGAGAGAGAGAGAGAGAGAGAGAGAGTGAGAGTGACGTGAGATGGAGATGGAGAGCGGAGGTGGTGCTTTCAACGGTATAAACCTGACTGGTTTTCTTCTCTTTCTCTTTCTGGGGTGGCATTTTAGCCTTTTATATAGAGGGGAGGAGGGGGAGGAGGGGATAAGACTGGACACGTGGGGGTGACGGGGAGTTGCATGTTACTAGGAATAATGAATCTATCATATTATAATTGATTCCCACTTTTTACACCCAAAACCTATTCCATTTGCCTGTAATTGGTTCTAGAACTTCCATTGTTTTTTCGATCTAGTTCCAAAGTTTATTCATGAACTCATTTTATTTATTTATTGTTTTTTATAGCAAAATTATATGAGGCATGAGTAATGAAATGATTTAATGTAAAAGATGAATAATAAAAAACCCATTCTTCATTCATTTATAAAAAAATTAGGGAAGAGAAAAGACTAGTGAGAAATTTTGAGAAATGACAAATGATGAAAGAGGGTTGATGTTAGAATTTAGGAGAAAAGAAATTAAGATTTTGGCTTTTAGTTTATAAAATCGATTCCGAAGCCAATTCTCTTAGTGGGCATTCACTCGAAACCTGTTCTTGGCTCAATTATAACACGTTCAAAAAATTTGGAACCTATTCGAGAATTGGTTTGCAGACTTTTTTTGAGCGATGCAATCCTTTTCTCGGTTGCACACCCCTACGCGTTATGAGGAGGATTATTCACTTTTTATGCTCGTTGCATTGGCTAGTCCCAGTCATTGCATTGATTGCTTTTTAATGATCCACCTCTCCTTTTAACATTTTTTAAAAGAAAATTATAAAAAAAAAAGGGGGTCAATACTGGAGTGATAATAGTTGTAGGCTAGAATCAAGAACTTGATCCAAAATCGGGGAACTTGTCCTAGAACAAGTCTTTGTGTTTTTTCTATTATGCCTTCGCACGACCCTATGGCATTTTATGGTATCTAATGATGAGTGTGTAATATGAATTAACTAGTTTAAGCTTCTATTTCCGGCTATATCCATGACCGAGACTTTTACTTTATTAATATTTCATATTTTTCATATATCTAAATATGAGTTATGATCTATGGATTTTAGCAAATAGTGGTCCTTAGCGATGATGATTCATTGTAATCATTCAATTAAGACTATAAATAAAATATTGGTAGATTCTAAAACTAACCCTAGAACCTATGATAGGGTAGGTTCCGAGTTTCTGGATATGCATAGTAAATTCTAAGTTCCAAAAATCATGGAACTTGTTCTGATAGATAGGTTTTAGATTTCAAATGGAATTTGGAATTGCTCACCCTTAGTTAATGCCACCAAAAGTCTCAAATTGATGCACTTGTAATAAATTTACACCAAACTAATTTTTTAACCTCAAAAAACACCAAACCGGTATATTTGTATGCCCTTCATTAGTTTTTGTTAAATTGGATTATTATCACGAAAAACCACAAACTGATATATTTGTAACAAATAGTGGATAAAACCCTAAATTGGTATACCGATTCAATATCAAATTTCTCCTATTTGAATTGAAAGATACTACACGAAAGGAAATGTAAGCTACTAAAGAAAAATATTAGATTAGCTACATTACTTTTATTCGTGCGATTAATTGAATTTGAAATGTTAAAATATAGTGAGCACAACACATACGATGCACCAAAATTTTTTTTTGACTTATAACATTCTTTACATATACCATTAGTCTCAGTTGATTGTGTTATTTCAAACTAATGGTGATCTCTAATTCGTCTAGATAAAGCGTTTACAGATGACCCAATTACATGACGTGTTCATTATTATCATTTTTGGCGCTGATAAATTATTAAACTAGTGAAGATGTGACTAAGAAATTGTTGACAACCCGTCGAGGACGTTTAGGGGGAATGATCGTGGTTAATCATCTTTTTAAACGTGCGCGAGACGAAGTAATTTCTGCTTAATTTCCTTAATTTTTCCAGCTTAACTTAGGGTTCCTTCATTTTGATTTGATTCTTTTGGAGAACGAGTATGATGATTTCCTATGATTTTCCTCGATGGCGATGGCGAGATGGTACCCGGAAATCAAACCTGAATCTTGCTCTGAAGCGGACATATACAATTTTAAGTACATGGAAGTAGAGCCAACTACATAATCAACTAATAATAATAAGCAAAGTCTGAGATGTAGAAAATTTCACTCGAAATTGCATGTGATCGTTATAATTTATTTGGTTCAAGTGTAACAGGACGTGAAAATCACATTGACCTGCCAATATAACTCAGTGGCGTCTAAGGTGGCACGCACTCAATTTCATGAAAAAAGCATGGAAAAAGAAAGATTTCTAAGTGTGAGTTTCATGATCACTCTCTTTCCGTGAACAATTTCTACTCATTTTTGTTCCGTTCTCGAAAACAATTTTCAAGCTTTTGGTAATTGCCCAAAATTTTTATTTCTGAAATAAAAATGCATTTGGTAGGACTCCTAAAATTTTTTTTTTGTTTAATTTTTTTAATTTTTATTATATATTTCTTATTATTTTTTTCTTTTTCCTTCTCTTCTACTTCTTCCTCCTTCTTTGTGGTTAGTTGCCGCCGATCGACTAGGTGAGGTCCGATGAGCTCACCAAAGGCTCACCTAGCCATTGCGAGCCTCGGCCTCGCCAACCGCCGCAAGGTTGGGCCTCACTAGGCTAGGGCGAGGCCGACCTTGTGGTGCCTTGGTGAGGTCGAGGCTAATGGCGAGGTTCGACGAGCTTGTCGACCTCACCCGGCCCGATCACCGACCATGGCCATTGGCGCGGCGGCAATTGGCCATTGGTTGGGGGAAGAAGAGGGGAGAAGAAGAGAGAAGGAGAAAAGAAGAAAAGAAGAAAATAAAATAGAAAAAAAGAAAAATAGGTTTGGATTTGATTCTGGAATTATTTTCAAGAACAAAGAAGTAATTTTTTTTTTTTTTTTTTTACTTCTTGATTCTGTTCCAAATATATTATTGGGAACAAAAGAACGGATTTTTGTTCCTCAGAAAGGGAATAAAAAATTTATCAAAAAGATTTATGTTTCAAATATATTTCCGGGAACAAATGAATAGAATCGGTTACTATTGCATAAGTTACCAAACGTGCTTTAAGTGGTCCAGCACTAATTTTTCGAACAATCTTCCTTCGAACCTCGATGAGGGACAATGAAATTCGCGAATAGTCGACCTACTGGGCATTTGTGTGTTTTGAAATACCAGAAGGAACAGTGATTTAGTGATTATAGTAGTAGCTATATAAATATTTTCTCTTTGCCCAATCTATTCATTCAAAGTCATATTTAGGGCATGTTTATTTCATCGAAAAGTAGTCATTTTCAGATTAATTTTCATTTGTTTAGTAGTTTAGAGAAAGTGATTATCTTCTCATGCGCTTTCCCTCAATCTAAACTCGTTGTTTTTGGTCCATGGAAAAATGTTTACGTGAATAAATATCTGCAGCACGGACATTTATGACACTGGAAGCAAGTGATGCGAGGAGCTTGAAGACAGTAAAATCGAGTCCGCACATGTCTTTAATGTCGGTAGCGCTGGAAGTTTTTGCAGGACCATATTGTACTCCCATTTTTTGGTTGTGGTAGGGGGTGTAGGGAATGGGGCCCAATCCTGCAATTGGCTCTTGCTTAAATCCAATCATGATATATTGACTTGATATAGATACCAGCTCTTCATCAGGTTTAATTGTAAGTTCTGTCATGCTCGGTTAGGTCTCCAGCCTCCCTTCACTGGCTTGACCGTTTAGACAACCTTTGTGCAGAGTGCCTTGGTGGAGTAAATAGGAGATCTATCTCTATATAATTGAAGATTTGATTTCTTGGTTTTGCGAATGAGATAGTCTCTGCTGGCTCGCTCGTTACTCATTTGCCTACATGCCTGCGCTGTGTTTTTGGGTCATGGAATTGAAAGGCAAGTTTGTGAGCTCTCGTGTTTCCTTCGGAAAAAAACCGTTTGAGAAGGAGGCTTTGCCCACTTGCCTCTGTTCATTTTCCTTGGCTTTTGTGAATCACGTCTTCTTACTCATCTTGCCCGCATATATCATGGAAATCTTATGCATCATACGCCGTAAAGAACGTGCAAATGAATCCACCGTCTAGTTACTTTTCTTCAGCACCTTTTGAGGAAAAGAACTTCTTTGCACGAGGCATCGATGCCAGTGTCTCTGCACCTGTTAAACAGTGTTTGCGAAGATCTGGGCGTCTCGGACGTCTACTAACATTCATAATGGCGAATGTAACTTGTGATGAGAGTAAGAATTTCAAGACATGGGAGCCATGCAAGAGTCGAGCAGTGGGAAGCACTTGCAGCTCGGAATGCTTCCCTGTGGACAGAGACATCTGCAATATTCTCGGATCCCCGGGCAAATTGAACTCCCTTCGAACTCTGTTCAGCTGACGAATCTGACAAAGATAGGTTCATTGCATGTATCTCCGCTTCTTAATGATTCAAAAATGGAGCTCAAAACGTAAATTCAATCCTCCTCTCCCGACAAATTGCACGTCTCTTTCCACGAGTCGCACTACTAGTGGAAAACCAGGCCACCCATGTTCACTTCATGTCCATGTTTACCCAAGGCCCCAAAGCTTGCTTCGAATGACAAAGGGAGAACAAATTGATGGAGGATAAGAACATCGGGTGCAATCCTTCATCAGCACTATACACGGACCGTATTACTATAATCTGAATTGATCGGTTGTGTTCACTTGCGGGTTTCGGTTTTTCTTTTTGGTGATTTGAAAGGGAGGCTGTTGTGAGGAAGCAAAACAAAGGAGCCCCGATTAAGTTCTTGGTCCCTCTTATATACGCCCCTGTTCTTCCTCTCAGTACGTATGATGATGTTTAGAGTTTGATTAAATTTCGTGGGTTTTCAATCGTTTCTGTCGTATCCTATCTGGGTTTTGTCTTTCTTATTGAATTGGTGTTGCTTCGTTTCGGAATTTGGTTTCGCAGTTGGGCTCTCGTTGAGGAGGAACCTGATGGTGAGGGATCGTTTGTTTACCCTCGTCTTGGCTGGGGCTTTCGCTCATGGGTTTTACTTGGTGTATCCTTTTCCTTGCATTCTTTTTCTTTTTGTTGCCATCTCGTGCTTTTGGCTGTTATCTGTTCATGTTCATGGTATTGATGGATTGAGTTTATTAAAGCATTTGTCTTTGAATTATGTCGAGATTTGCTGCCGATGTTCTTCTCTAGATGAATGTACTAGTATTTTCCATTGTATCCATTTATTACTGTCTATTGCGGATTGATCCGTCAACGGTTTGTAATTGTATAGGATCTAGAAAATGGTGGTGTCTTCGTTGGTACAAGATGTTAATTCCTTAATAGGAGTCTCATTACAGGAGGTTACTAGATGCATGTATTGTAGTGATTCTGAGCGAGCAGTTTCAACCTTATGATCTTAGTGAACTGAGGATTTGATGGATAAGGTGCAAAACCTTAAACGTTAATGGCCTTGTCCCGCTCTTGATCCATCGACAAACTATGGTCTACATGCTCTAATAGCGCTTAGAAAGCTGTTTCAAATAACTAGTGATTGAGTTCTTTAGAGCACCTTTGGATACTTAGGTGGTGGCAAATAGGTTTTGAATCCTTGCATAATTGTGAAATCAAGTCTTCACTTGCACACTACGAGGGACTGTTTTCCTGATTGATGAGCTCTTTCTTTCTGAAAAAAGTATTATCTTCAAATGCATGTCAAGTTCTTACCAGGATGTTGGCATGTAAGGTCTCTGTTCTTCTGCTGCAGATGATTAAAAGATGCAAGCTAAGATACAGTTTCTTTCAATTTGTAGCAAGGAGTTTTTGGCTGAAATTTGTAGGTTTGAGGAGCCTTGTCTTCTATTGTTTGTGTGGATCGACATTTCCATCCCCATCTTCTCATATATTAAATCAATTCCTCTACCTTGCGTTGTTTGTGGATGTAGTTTTCCTGCAGGTGTCCCTCATTGTGTTTGTAGCTTAGCAATGAGAAATTCACCTACAAATTTACAGAAGTTGTCCTTTGCATTCCACTATAGCTTGTAAAATTACTATAATTCATTGACCTAGGGGGCTTTTTAACCTTCTGGAACTCTGGGACTAAGCAAAGATCTTATAATCTTATGTGGTCTTTCAATTTGATTTGTATGGTTCTTTCAATAGTATCGTTACTTTTCCTTAATAAACATTTGCAGCACGGACATTTATGACGCTGAAAGCAAGTGATGCAAGGAGCTGGAAGACAGAGTAAAATCGAGTCCTCACGTGTCTTTAATGTTGGTCGATTAATTCTTACACACCCTGGTGCATGTAAGCACTGGAAATTTTTGCAGGATCATATTTTAAGTAATGTTGTACTCCCATTTTTTAGTTGTGGTAGGGGGTGTTGGGAATTGGGGTCCAATCCTGTAATTGCCTCTTGCTTACATCCAATCATGATATAGAGACTTGCTAATGTTTTGAATAAATGACCAGCTCTTGTCGATTCTTCAGGTTTAATTATAAGTTCTGTCATGCTCGGTTAGGTCTCCAGCCTCCCTTCACTGGCTTGGCTGTTTAGACAACCTTTGTGCAGAGTGCCATGGTGGAATGGATAGGAGATTTATCCCTATATAATTGAGGATTTGATTTCTTGGTTTGGGCAAGTACTTTTGTTTCGCAAATTGTCTCTGTTGGCTCGCTCGTTACCCAGTTGCATGCATTGCCCATATGTCTACACGTGTGCGCTGTGTTTCTGGTTCATGGAATCGAAAGGCAAGCTTGTGTGCTCTCACGGTTCCTTTGTAAGAAAAAAACCATTGAGCAGGAGGCATTGCTCCCTTGCCTGTGTTCATTTCCTTACCTTTTGTGAATCACCTGTTCTTACTCATCTTGCTTGCTCATATTATAGGACTCTTGTACATGGTTCATGCAATAACCTGTTAATGAATTCACTGTCCAGTTTCTTTTCTTCTCAGTTTGAACCTTTTGAGGAAAAGAACTTATTTGCACAAGGCATTGATGCTGATGTCTCTGCACCTGTTAAACGGTGTTTGCAAAGACATGGGCATCTCATATATGTATTATGTGCTAACCTTCATAATGGCGAATGTAACTTGTAATGAGAGTGAGAATTTCAAGGCCTGGGACCCATGCAAGAGTCTGAGCAGTCGAAAGCACTTGCAGCTCAGAATGGTTCTTGTGGAAAGAGACGTTTGCAATTTGCTCAGGTCCCCGGGCAAATTGAACTCGCCATGAACTCTGTTCAGCTTTACGAATCTGACAGAGATAGGTTCATTGCGTGCATCTCCACTTCTCAATGATACAGAACAGAGTTCATAAGACAAATTCGATACTCCTCTTCCTACAAATTGCATGTATCTTTCCACAAGTTGCACGACAGATGGAAAACCAGACATCCCATGTCGACTTCATGTCCATTTTGTCCCAAGACCCCAAAGCTTGCTTCGAATGAAGAAGGACCGAAAAAGTTGGTGGAGGACGAGATCATGGAGTGCAATCCTTCATCAGCACCATACATGGAACGTATTACTACAAGATTGAATTCAATGTTTGCAGTGCATCTTATATAACCGGTGTTAACATGAAGGATTTGTTCAAGATTGCCATTCGAACACTTGTTAAACAATCAAGTTAGAAAATACAATGGTGCCCGCTACACTGACCTTTCACTACACTGACCTTTATTATGATGTGTAATTATTATTTTGGAAATCGAAAGGCGTGTTTGAATAGTCTTTTACTATTTCCATTCTTGCCCAATTAAAATTTTGCGGACTTTGGCCGGTTCTCATTACGAATAGACAGATATTAGCATGAGAGTTCTCAAATGATATTTTTTTTAATAAGTGCCCGACATTGGTTAACATGGCTCCCATATTTCACCGCATATCAACTTCATGACATAATCACATATGGTTTCATAAATCAACTCGAAAGTGAGATCCTATCACAATACTAAACGAACAATGACCACAACAGGTGACTCACTCCACTAAACATCAAAATCATTGATCGACTTAAGTTTGATAATCATCGTATTCAGCTTATATACGACCTACCTTTCTTATCCAGGATTGATAAAACCCTTCGCCATCTATGAGGACATCATGTCGTTGTCGCTGATGGATTAAAAATAGAAGGACGCATGCCCAAGTTACTGATTAATAGTCACTTGATGCCAATCAAGATAATGCCAAGAGTGGTCAAATATTTAAACTATATTAAATATTAAATATGTACATTACATCAAATATCAACTAAAATGATAGGTGATCACAAAGATTAATCCATCCATTTCACGTAACCTTCGCTGTCCTTACATCACCACATCCCACCCATGATTCGGAATATAACGACTCGGAACGACGTCTGGCCACTAACCTTAAAAAACAGTTCGAGAATATAAACACAAAGGAAAAAAAAAATTGAAAGTGTGTCCTAAAGATGTCATACAGCGACAATCGCACTGATGTTAACATGGTCCGGTCCAGCCGGATTACAGATCGGTCCGGTTCCTGAAGTCCGAAGCGAGGCGGGAGGCGATCGCGGAGTGATACATGGCGTCGTGGCGGGAGGCAACGTCGGAGGTCATGAGCCTGAGGAGCCGCGCCTTCTCCTCCGTGAACCGGATCGGGTCGGGGCGGGGCCTACCAGCCGCGGACAGGCTCGAGCCCGAGCCCTCCAAGTCGGCCTTCCTGGGGTAGGCGACCTTGCCGGCGGCGCCGGCGGAGTCAGTGTAGCCCGGGTCGGCGGAGAAGCCGAAGATCCGGGCCAGCCACTTGCTGTTGGAGGAGGAAGCAGAGGAGGAGGCCGCGGCCTTGACGGCGAGGGTTCCGGAGGGAAAGAGGCCGGTGGCCATTACGGCGGCGGAGAGATCGAGAGAGAGAGAGAGAGAGAGAGAGAGTGAGGGTGACGTGAGATGCAGTTGGAGAGCGGGAGGTGGTCCTTTCAACGGTATAAACACCTGACTGGTTTTCTTCTCTTTCTCTTTGTGGGGTGGCTTTTTAGCGTTTTATAGAGGGGAGGAGGGGACAAGGGGATAAGACTGGACACGTGGAGGTGACGGGGAGTGCACACTATTAGGCGTGATGGGTGCTAGAATGAGTAGGTTTTAGAGCACACTATCTGGGGTGATGGGTTCTAGAATGACTAGGTACTAGAGCTAGAATTTGAAATCTACCATGTTATAATCGATCTTATTTTTTAGATCCTGAAGCCTACTTTGTTCGCCTGTAATTGGTTCTGGAGCCTATATTATTTTTCCGATTTAGTTTCAAGGTTATTCATGAATTCATTTTATTTATTTATTATTTTTTATAAAAAATTATATGAGGCCATGAATATTGAAATGATTCAATGTAAAAGATGAACAATAAAAAAAAAGTCCATTCTCCAATCATTTCTAAAGAATTAGGGGAAGAGAAAAAACTAGCGATAAATTCAGAGAAAAGACAAATGATGAAAGAGGGTTGATGTTAGAATTTAGGAGAAAAGAAATTAAGATTTTGGCTTTTAGTTTATAAAATCAATTCTGAAGCCAATTCTCCTGGTGGGCATTATTCACTCGAAACCTGTTCTCGGCCTAATTATAACGAGTTCGAAAAATTTGGAACCTATTCGGGAACTAGTTAGCAGACTTTTTTTTGGGCAGTGCAGTCCTTTTCTCGGGTAAAATCGGTTTGATTGCACACCCCTGTGCATTATGAGGGGGATTATTCACTTTTTATGCTCGTTGCTAGTCCTAGTCATCGCATTGACTGCTTTTTAATGATCCACCTCTCCCTTTTATCATTTTCTTTTGTAGAAAATTATAACAAAAAAAAGGGGGTCAATACTAGAAGTGATAATAATTGTAGGCTAGAATTGGGAACTTAGAACCGAATAGGTTTCCTCTAATAGTTTTCAAGATCCAAAATCGAGGAACCTATCCTAAAACAAGTCTTTATGTTTTTTCCATTATGCCTTCATGTGACCTTGTGGCATTTTATGGCATCTAATGATGAGTGTGTAATATGAATCCATTAGTTTAAGCTTCTATTTCTAGCTATATTCATGGCCAAGACTTTTACTTTATTAATATTTTTCATATTTTTCATATATCTAAATATGAGTTATGATCTATAGATTCTAGCAAATGGTGGTCGTTAGTGATGATAATTCACTGCAATCATTTAATTAAGACTATAGATAGAATATGGGTAGATTCTAAAAATGAAATAGATAGAATATGGGTAGATTCTAAAAATGACTCTAGAATATGTGATAGGGTAGATTCCGAGTTCTTAGATATGCACGGTAGATTCTAAGTTCCAAAAATTACGAAACCTGTTCTGAAGGATAGGTTTTAGATTTCAAGCGGAACCTGGAATTGCTCACTCCTAGTTAATGACACCAAAAATCTCAAATTGATGCACTTGTAACAAATTTATACCAAATTAATTTTTTGACCACCAAAAATACCAAACGGGTATATTTGTATGCCTATATTAGTTTTTGTTAAATTGGATTATTACCACAAAAAACCTCAAACTGGTACGTTTATAACAAATGGTGGGTAAAACCCTAAATTGGCGTACCGACGCAATATCAAATTTCTCCTATTTGAATTGAAAGATACTACAAAAGGAAATGTAAGCTACTAGAGAAAAATATTAGATTAGCTACATTACTTTGTTCGTGCGATTAATTGAATTTGAAATATTAAAATATAGTGAGCACAACACATATGACGCACCAAAGAAAATTTGAGTTATAACATTCTTTACATATATCATTAGGCTCAGTTGATTGTGTTGAAATGCTAATTTATTTCAAACTAATGGTGATTTCTAATTCGTCTACATAAAGCGTTTATAGATGACCCAATTACATGACATGTTCATTAGTATCATTTTTGGCGCTGATAAATGATTAAACTAGTGAAGATGTGACTACGAAATTGTTGACAACCCGTCGAGGACGTTTAGGGGGAATGGTTGTGGTTAATCATCTTTTTAAACGTGCGCGAGACGAAGTAATTTCTGCTTAATTTCCTTAATTTTTCCAGCTTAACCTGGGGTTCCTTCACTTTGATTTGATTCTTTTGGAGAACAAGTATCATGATTTCCTATGATTTTCCTCGATGGCGATGGCGAGATGGTCCCCGGAAATTAAACCTGAATCTTGCTATGAAGCGGACATATACAATTTTAGGTACATGGAAGTAGAGCCAACTACATAATCAACTAATAATAATAAGCAAAGTCTGAGATGTAGAAAATTTCACACGAAATTGCATGTGGTCGTTATAATCTATTTTGTTCAAGTGTAACGGGACGTGAAAATCACATTGACCTGCCAATATAACTCAGTGGCGTCTAAGGTGGCACGCACTCAATTTCATGAAAAAAGCAGGGAAAAAGAAAGATTTCTAAGTGTGAGTTTCATAATCACTTTGTTCCCAGAAATAATTTTTGCTCATAAATTATTCTTTTTTATTTTGTTCTTGGAAACAATTTTCATGCCTTTGGTAATTGCCCAAAATTTTTATTTTTTTTTCCCGAAATAAAAATGCATTTGATAGGACTTCTAAATTTTTTTGTTTCTTTTAACTTTTTAAATAATTTTATTATATTTTTCTTATATTTTTCTTTTTCCTTCTCTCTTCTTCTTCCTTCTTCTTTGTGGTTGGTTGCCGCCGACCGACCGAGTGAGGTTCGATGAGGTCGCCGAAGGCTCACCTAGCCACTACGATCCTCGACCTCGCCAACTGCCACGAGGTTGGGCCTCACTAGGCCAGGGCGAGGCCGACCTTGTGGTGCCTGGGCGAGGTCGAGGCTAATGGCGAGGCTCCAATGAGCTTGTTAGACCTCGCTCAGCCGATCATGGACCATGGCCAATGGTGGCGGTGGCAATTGGCCATTGGTTGGGGGGAAGAAGAAGGGAGAAGAAGAGAGAAGGAGAAAAGAAGAAAAGAAAAGAGACAAAAAGAAAAATAGGTTTGAATTTGATTCTGGAATTATTTTCAAGAACAAAGAAGTAATATTTTTTTTTTTTTTTTACTTCTTGATTCTGTTCCAAATTTACTCTTGGGAACAAAAGAATGGATTTTTGTTTCTCAGAACGAGATAAAAAAATTTATCAAAAGGATTTATGTTTCAAATTTACTTCTGGGAACAAAATAATAGAATCAGTTACTATTGAGCAAGTTATCAAACGCGCCTTAACTGGTCCTGCACTAACTTTTCGAACAATCTTCCTTCAAAACTTGATGAGGGACAATGAAATTTGTGAATAGTCGACCGACTGGGCATTTGTGTGCTTTGAAATACCAAAAGGAATAGTGATTCGGTGATTATAGTAGTAGCTATATAAATATTTTCTCTTTGCCCAATCTATTCATTTAGAGTCATATTCAGGGCATGTTTATTTCATCGAAAAAAAGTCATTTTCAGATTAATTTTTATTTGTTTAGTAGTTTAGGGAAAGTGATATCTTCTCATGCGCTTTCCCTCAATTTAAACTCATCGTTTTTGGTCCATGGAAAAATGTTTACGTGAATAAATATGTGCAGCACAGACATATATGACACTGGAAGAAAGTGATGCGAGGAGCTTGAAGACAGAGTAAAATCTAGTCCGCACGTCTTTAATGTCGGTAGCGCTGGAAGTTTTTGCAGGACCATAATGTAGTCCCATTTTTTGGTTGTGGTAGGGGGTGTTGGGAGTGGGGCCCAATCCTGCAATTGCCTCTTGCTTAAAGGGGGTGCTTGGTTGGGCATTCCCAAGGGGCTTTGGGCCCGAAGCCCCTTGGGGGAAATTTTGTGCGTTTGGCATGTGTTTTTGAAAGCCCCTTTGTCCAATGCCAGCATTCCCAATGCTGAAAGTCCAATGCTGGGGTACGGCTGCTTTGAGCATTGGACATTTCGGAGATGCGATTTCACTGTTCACTGAGTCACTGTTCATCGTCTCCTCTGCCGTTAGCCTTCTTCTTTGCCGTTCGTCTTCTTCTTTGCGGTGGGTGGCGCTTAGCCGCGAGCGGCCAGATCTGGCTGCCGGGAAGCCTCGCCTGAGGTCACACAACCTCAGGCGAGGTGGCCTAAGGTCCGGCGACCTCGGGCGCCTGAGGTCGAGTGACCTCAGGCGGCGTCGCCTGGTCGCGCGGACCTCAGCCGGTGTTGCCTAGTCTCGCGCGACCAGTCGACGCCACCTGAGGTCGCGGGGACCTCAGCCAGCGTCGCTTGGTTTCGCTCGAGCCAGGCGACCAGGTGAGGCCAGATCTGGCCGCCAGACGGTCAGATCTGGCCTCCGTGACCTCCGGTAGCCAGATCTGGCGGTCCGGCGACGGCCAGATCTAGCCGTTCGGCGGTGGCCGGCGGTTGGCCGACGGTGGTCGGCCAGAGGAATTTGATTTCAGACTTAAAAAAAATAAAAAATAACAAAAGCTAATTACAAATGTGAATTTTGCCAAACGGTGTTTATGCTAAGTTGCATTTCAATGCTATAATTTACCAAACGGTCTAATATTTCCGAAAGCCCCTTTACCTCAAAGGTATTTGCATTCTCCCAATGGTATTTTCCCAAAGCCGAACCAAATGGGCCCTAAATCTAATCATGATAAAGAGACTTGATATAGAGACCAGCTCTTCATCAGGTTTAATTGTAAGTTTTGTCATGCTCGGTTAGGTCTCCAGCCTCCCTTCACTGGCTTGACCGTTTAGACAACCTTTGTGCAGAATGTCATGGTGGAGTGGAGAGGAGATCTATCTCTATATAATTGAAGATTTGATTTCTTGGTTTAGGCAAATAGTTTAGTTTTGCGAATGAGATAGTCTCTGCTGGCTCGCTCGTTACTCATTTGCCTACATGCCTGCGCTGTGTTTTTGGGTCATGGAATTGAAAGGCAAGTTTGTGAGCTCTCGTGTTTCCTTCGGAAAAAAACCGTTTGAGAAGGAGGCTTTGCCCACTTGCCTCT
The DNA here is from genome assembly GCA_014182515.1 of Eucalyptus microcorys. NCBI lineage: Eukaryota > Viridiplantae > Streptophyta > Magnoliopsida > Myrtales > Myrtaceae > Eucalyptus > Eucalyptus microcorys. The sequence continues at coordinate 9,649,387 of CM024564.1, read as the reverse complement.
GTTCATTTTCCTTGGCTTTTGTGAATCACGTCTTCTTACTCATCTTGCCCGCATATATCATGGAAATCTTATGCATCATACGCCGTAAAGAACGTGCAAATGAATCCACCGTCTAGTTACTTTTCTTCAGCACCTTTTAAGGAAAAGAACTTACTTGCACGAGGCATTGATGCCGGTGTCTCTGCACCTGTTAAACAGTGTTTGCGAAGATCTGGGCGTCTCAGACGTCTACTAACATTCATAATGGCGAATGTAACTTGTGATGAGAGTAAGGATTTCAAGACATGGGAGCCATGCAAGAGTCGAGCAGTGGGAAGCACTTGCAGCTCAGAATGCTTCCCTGTGGACAGAGACATCTGCAATATTCTCGGGTCCCCGGGCAAATTGAACTCCCCACGAACTCTGTTTAGCTGACGAATCTGACAAAGATAGGTTCATTGCATGTATCTCCGCTTCTTAATGATTCAAAATTAGAGCTCGAAACGTAAATTCAATCCTCCTCTCCCGACAAATTGCACGTCTCTTTCCACGAGTCGCACTACTAGCGGAAAACCAGGCCACCCATGTTCACTTCATGTCCATGTTTACCCAAGGCCCCAAAGCTTGCTTCGAATGACAACGGGAAGAACAAATTGATGGAGGATAAGAACATCGGGTGCAATCCTTCATCAGCACTATACACGGACCGTATTACTATAAGATCGAATTCAAATTTTGCAGTGCATCTTATATAACCTGGTTTAACATGAAGGATCTGTTCAAGATTGCCATTCGAGCACTTGCAAAACGATTAAATTAGAATATGGTATAGTGCTCGGTATACAGACTTTTCCTATGATGTGTGTAATTTGTACTTTGGAAATTGAAATGGCGTATTTGAATAGGCTTTTACCATTTTCATTCTTTGCCCAATCAAAATATTGCGAACTTTGGTTTTTTCTCATCACAAAATACTTGAAAATTTCATGATAGACAGATGTTAGCACGGGAATTCTCATATTATTTTTTTCTCAAAAAGTGCCTAGCATTGGTTAACATGGCTCCCATATTTCATCACTCATCAACATCATGATATAATCAGAGATGGTTTTATAAATTAACTTGAAAGTGAGATCCAATCACAAGACCAAACAAACAATGACCCCAATAGGTGATTCACTCCATTAAACATCAAAATCATTGATAGACTAAAATTTGATAATTATCTCATTCAACTTATATATGATCTACCTTTCTTATCATCTCTTTAAAAATTACATAAACCCGAGATCGATACAACCCTTCGTCATATGTGGGTGCGTTACGTCGTTGTCGCGGACGGATTAAAAATGAAGAATTACATAATGCCAATAAAGAGAATGCCAAGAGTGGTTGAATATTTAAACTATACTAAACATTAAACATGTACATTACATCAGTGATCAACTAAACTAATAGGTTATTACAAAGATTAATCCGCCCATTTCACGTAACCTTCGCTGTCCTTACATCCCCACATCCCACCCATAATTCGGAATATGACTTGGAACAAAAACCTGGCCACTAACCTGAACAAAAACAATCTCTTTTTTGGGACCTATATACATTGATGGGGCCTAGAAACTTTGAACCTGTATTGAATTTATGTCCCAAAAGAGTTGGTGATGAAATGAACAATTCTTTAGTGGCAAAACTAACCATGGAAGAGGTGAAGGCTGCTGTGTTTCAATTTGGAGTGAATAAGGCTCCTGGCTATCTTCTCCTCTCAGGCCCTTTGGGCTTTGCTATATAACGACACTCCCGGTTTGGGCTCTCCTGGCTGAGTCCAGTTTATTATATAAATAAAACTCGTTTATGACCAAAAAAAAAAAAAAAAAAACCTAAAAAAAACAATTCCAAAGAAAAAAAAAATTAAAAGAGTGTGTCCTAAAGATGTTACACAGCGACAATCGTACGGATGTTGTCACGGTCCGGTCCGGCCGGATTACAGATCGGTCCGGTTCCTGAAGTCCGAAGCCAGGCAGGAGGCGATCGCGCAGTGGTACATGGCGTCATGGAGGGAGGCGGTGTCATCCAATGATAAATGCGTATTATGAATCCACTAGTCTGAGTTTCCATTTCCGACAATATTCACGACAAAAATAGTTACTTTGTTAATACTTTATATTTTTCGTGTATCTAAATATAAGTTATGATTTATGAATTTTTGCAAATAGTACTCATTAGCTATGAAGATTTATTACAATTGTTCAATCAAGACAACAGATGGAATATAGGTAGATTTTGAAATCGACCTTGGAGCTTGTAATAAGGTAGGTTCTGGGTTTTTGAGCATGTAGGAATGGTAAATTCTATATTCTAAAAATTAAGGAATCTATTCTAATGGATAGATTCCAAATTTCAAGCATAACTTGGAACCGTTCATCCCTAATTAATGTTATAAAAAACCTCAGATTTATGTGCTTATGACAAATTTATATTAAACTAATTTTGTAACCACAAAAAACCTCGAAACTTTACATTTGTATACTATCCGTTAATTTCCGTTAAATTAAATCATCCTCATGAAAAATTACAAATTGACACACCTATAACAAACGGTGAGTAAAACCCCAAATTGATACTGTGACGACTTAGATCCGGGGTAGTATGGAGGGACGGACTAAGATCGCCTCAGCAGCACACGGGCGAGGCTAATGGCATGTCTCCTATCCCATATCGCTTAGGGAGAGAGTCCTAGGTTAACTTATAAGACTTGGGTCCCTCCAACTGTACCTATGCGTTTTCTTGGGGTAGTATGGGCTGCCCCTTACAGATACCCTAATTCAAAATCAAATTTCTCCAATTCGATTGAAAAATACTACACAAAAGGACATGTAAGCTACCAGATGAAAATATTAGATTAGCTACGTTACAATAAAGGGATTTTCTCGTGCGATTAACTGAATTCGAAATGCTAAGATATAGTGAGTGCAGCACACATGATGCACCGAAAAAGTTTTGAGTTCTAACATTCTTTACTTATATTGTTAGTCTCAGTCAAACGTGTTGAAATGCTGATTCATTTTAAACTGATGTCGATCTTGGATTCATCTATATAGAGCGTCTACAAATGACTAATTACATCACGCGTTCATTATTATTGTCTGTTGTGCTGATAAATGATTAATCTAGTGACAATGCGACTAAGAAATTGTTGACAACCCGTCAAGGACGTTTAAGGGGAATGGCTGTAGTTAATTATTTTGTTGAATGTGCGGAATACGAAGTAATTTCTTCTCAATTTCGTTCAATTTTCCAGCTTAACTTGGGGTGTCTTCATTTTGATTTGATTCTTTTGGAGAATGAGTATGATGATTTCCCATGATTTACCTCGATGGCGATGGCGATACAGTACCCGGAAATTAACCCGAATCTTACTATGAAGCAGTCATATACAATTTTAGGTACATGGAAGTAGAGCTAACTACATAATCAACTAATAATAATAATAATAATAATAAGAACAACAACAACAACAACCAATGTCCAAAAGATTATAAAATTTCACTTGAAATCGAATTTGGTGGTGATAATTCTTTTAATTTAGGTGTAACGAGACATGACCATTAAAATAACTCAATGGAATCAAAAGTTATAGGCACTCAATTTCATGAAAAAAAAAATGGGGAAAAAGTAAGAATTCTAAGTAGCCCAAAACTAATTAGCTTTTCGAAATTACGATATCCCTTCGAACCTTGATAAGGGACCTAAATTCACAAACAATCTACCAACTGGACATTTGACTCTCCGTTTACGCACTCCTTAGTATACTAACTTATACTAACTTTTCATATGACGTGTGTAATTAGTACTTTAGAAGTTGAAGTGGCGTGTTTGAATAAAATTTTACTTTTTTTCCTTTTTTTCCTTTTTATGCTCCATCAACATCTTGCAAATTTTGATTTTTTTCTTAGAATAGATTGATGTCAACACTAGAGTTCTTATATAATTTTTCTCTCAATAAGTGCCCGGCATTAGTTAACTTGGCTCCCATAATTCAGTACACATCAACATCATGACATGATCACAGATGGTTTTATAAATTAATTCAAAAGTGAAATCCAATCATAAGACCAAACAAAAAATGACACCAATAGGGTGACACACTCCACTAAACATCAAAATAGTTGATCAAACTCAAGTTCCATAATTATCATATTCAATTCATATACAACCTACCTTTCTTATCATCTCTTTAAATAACACATAATCCTGAGATTGATACAATCCTTCATCATATATGGACGCGTCCCGTCATTGTTGCCGACGGATTAAAAATAGAACAATGCATGCCTAAATCAATAGTGAATAATTACATAATGCCAATAACACATAAACCCAAGATCGATATAACCCTTCATCATCTATGGCCACATCACGTTGTTGTCGCTGGTAGACTAAAAATATAATGACACATAACCGAATTTATGAATAATCACATTATGCCAATAAAGAGAACGCCAAGAGTGGTCAAATATTTAAACTATAGTATACATTAAATCTGTACATTACATCAACTAAAATAATCGGTGATTACAAAGATTAATCCACCCATTTCACGTAATCTTCGCTGTCCTTACATCACCACATCCCCCCCATAATTCGGAATATATGGCTCAGAACAAACACTAGGCCACTAACCTAAAAAAACAATTCGAGAATATTACAAAAAAAAAAATTAAAAGGGTGTGTCCCAAAGAAGTTATTATCCAGCGACAATCGTACGGATGTTGACACGGTCCGGTCCGGTCTGGTCCGGTCCGGCCAGATTACAGATCTGTCCGGTTCCCGAAGTCGGAAGCCAGGCGGGAGGCGATCGCGGAGTGGTACATGGAGTCGTGGAGGGAGGCGGCGTCGGAGGTCATGAGCCTGAGGAGCCGCGCCTTCTCCTCCGTGAACCGGATCGGGTCGGGGCGGGGCCTCCCCGCCGCCGACAGGCTCGAGCCCGAGTCCTCCAAGCCGGCCTTCCTGGGGTAGGCGACCTTGCCGGCGGCGGCGGCGGCGGCGGCGGCGGAGTCAATGTAGCCCGGGTCGGCGGAGAAACCGAAGATCGGGGCCAACCAGCTGTTGTTGTTGGAGGAGGAGGGGGTTCGCCGGCCGGCGGGGCCCGGGTTGCGCTCGCCGGAGGAGGAGGAGGAGGAGGCGGCGGCCTTGACGGCGAGGGGTCCGAAGGGAAGGAGGCCGGTGGCCATTACGGCGGCGGAGAAATCGAGAGAGAGTAAAGGTAAAGATGGAGATGGAGATGGAGAGAGGAAGCTGTGCTTTTTTTAACGGTATAAAACTGACTGGGTTTTCTTCTCTTTGTTTCTCGTTCCGGGGAGGCTTTTCTAGCGTTTTATAGAGGTGGGAGAAGGAGGGGATAAGACCGGACACGTGGAGGTGACGGGGAGTAGCGCGTTACGAGGCGGGGGATCATTCGCTTTTTTTATGCTCCCTCTGCACCGGCTAGTCCCGGTCGCCGCGTTGACCGCTTTTGAATGACCATCCCTCCTTCCCCCTCCCCCTCCACCTCCACGTCCCTCCAATTTCTTCCGCATTTCGAATTCGATGCGAAATTGAAAAATACTAGACCAAAGGAAATGCATGGTACTAGAGAAAATAGGAAAATTTTCAAATGAAAGTCCGACGTTCCATCATTTTTTTTAAATAAGGGCTCGATATGATTTTATTTTAAATAGGGATATGGAGTGGTTATAACTATTTTAAATAATGACCTAATCTTATTGGCTTGTTAGTTAGCAAAATATTTCGATCGATTAAGGACAATTTCGTCCGAAGATAAATTTAACCTAAATTTTAATTAAATTAGATTAAAAATAAATAAAAAAGACATTTTTTTCCAAAGAAAAAAATATATTAGCCAGCCCTCCCACTCGTGTATTTATTTATTTGATAGCCTTTTTACTTTTTTGAGTTTTTTATGGAAAGAAAAAATAGAAAAATTTAAAAAAAATAAAATTAAAAAGAAAATGCCCCTAGTTGGGAGGTCAAATTCCTCTTTGAGACTAATATAGTCACTTTATACCTTTATTTGAAATAAAATCCATTTCAAGCCTTTATTTAAGAAAAAGAAGCCATTTTCATGCTCTTATTTGAAATAATATTCAATTTAAACCTTTATTTGAAAAAATAATGGCATTTTCAACTCATATTTGAAATCTTCCCAAGAAAATATTATTAAATCAGCTATGTTACAATAATAAGATTTTCTTGTGTGATTCGTTAAATTTAAAAAATTAAGATACATTGAGCACAAACGCATAGATTTTTGCGCCAAATCTCAATCGAATATATTAAAAAACCAATGTGTTTTAAATTGACGAGATTCATTGACATGCATGCAGTGGTAATTACATGACACGTTTCATTAATTTTTTTTAAAAAAATTTTCTTGCCCCAATGAATGATTAATCTAGTGATGATGCGACTAACAAATTCTCGACCACCCGTCGAGGACGTTTAAGGTGAGTGGCCCGAAGTGAATTATTATTATTTTTTTAAATGTGCGTGAGACGAAGTAATTTCTGCTCAATTTCGTTCGCTTTTCCAGCTTAACTTAGGGTTCCTTCATCTTGGTTTGATTTTATGGAGAACGAGTATGATGATTTCCCACGATTTTCCTCGACGGTGACGGCGATACCCGTAAATCAACCCTAATCTTGCCGTGAAGCGGGCATATAATATTTTAAGTACATGGAAGTAGAGCTAACCACGTAATCAACTTATAATAATAATAATAATCGAAGTCAAAAGGATTAGAAAATTTCACTTGATATCGCATGCGGTTATTATAATTCTTTTTTTTAGGTGTAATGAGACGTGCCCATTGAGATAACTTAATGGCATGGAAAGTTGTAGGCATTCAATTTCACGAAAAAAAAAATGTAAAAATGGGGAATTTTAAGTGGCTCGAAAATAATTAACTTTTCGAAATTACGATTTTCCTGCGAATGTCGATAAGGGATACTAAAGCTCATGACTGATTGACAGAATGGGCATTTGTACACTTTGAAATATTGGAAGGAATGGCAATTCAATGATTATAGGAGTAGCTAATTAAATGTTTTCTTTTGGCCCAATCTATTCATTCAAAGTCATATTAAGGGCATGCTTATTTCATCGAAATGGCAATCATTTTTAGATTGGTTTTTATTTGTTCGGTGGAAAAGCGATTTTTTTCTTATAGAAGGAGAAATTGCTTTTCTCAATCGAAATTCGTTGTTTTTGATCTATAAAAAGCGTTTTTCATAAATTGATTAGTTTTCTATCGTCAAAATATCGAAAATTCGGAAAATAATTTCTCGAAAACAAACAAACAGAATTTTTCAAAGTGCCCTAGGCGGCCGCTTTGTCCCTTTTGTGGAGGGATTCGTCGATGAATTTGCGACGTAGACGGTGCGCATACGACACGCACGTGAGGATTTCCTGCGAAGGAGGACCGTGTCACGTGCCGGAGTGTGAACCGCCGGCGGCCCACGTGGACGACTCCTATTTTGTACTCTATACAGCTCACGACGCGTCGGGAGTACTTTCAGCGAGCTTTCCCTTTTGGAGGAATATGCCTTTTGGTACATCCGCATTTTCTTGCCTCCTACGGCAATATTTTCACGACCAATAATAATAATAATGGGAATTTGCCAACGTCTTACGAGGTTATTTCGCGAAGAATTTCTAAAAAATTAAAACATGCTCGAATGCGTTCAAGTGGGCCCCACGGGATCCCGAGGGAAGGAAAGTTAACGATATTGGGGACTCAATTTGATGCGTACGTTCCAAGTACATTGCGTGCTTGTTCAATTCATTTATGGATATAATTTATTTTTTTAGCATAAAAAAAGTGGCAAAGTTAAAAGGGTTAGACACGTAGCTAGCAAGTATTTTGCTTGTGGCGGTAGTCGGCTCTCCCCTCCATTTTTGGTGAAGGAATCTTTCTCTAATCAATTCTCCCATCGGCTTTGATTGACCGGTTATGGATATTTGAGTAAATATAAATATGGGTAATGTTCATATTTACTTCAAGGATTATTCTTAGTAAAGCTTTTCCCTCCCCTCCTTCACTTTTGGGCCTTGGGCTGTTCTTCAAACATGCAAAAGCTGAACAAAAGAGAGGTTTTGTTAGATGGGCCAAGCCCATTATTGGGCCATAGATGGGCCAAGCTTTACAAATAGTATGTAGTGGACCGGGCAGCTATTGGGCCCAGTTTGGGAGATTAAACAAGCTAAGAAATGATAGCTCTTGTGATTTCGCTTGGGCTCTCTTTGAAGTACTTTCATAGAAGGATGCATGAAAATCAATTTAGATATCAATATCTTGATCCTTATTGGCAGTGTGCAGCAGAAATCCAATCTGATACCTTTTCTCGAGGAGATCGCCAAGCTTAAGCTAATGAGTTATGAGTCAATTACCTACACTACATCGTCAAGTTTAAATTAATGAGTTATGAGCTAACTACTTTATATTACACCAATTCTTTTATGTGGGATTTTTTTAACATAATTCACTCACATGTACATCATAACAAATAACAATTTTCCTCTAAGCTCAAGTTAGGTCAACTTCCCGTGGGCTTGTGTTTCTGACGTTCACTTGCTTAGAAATTGCAACCATGGGCTTTGATACCGCATCAACTTCTTGCGGGCTTGCATTGCTAGGCCACAATGCTCACTTGCCCAGAAATTGCAACCATAGGTTTTGATACCATTTGTCAAGCTCGTGTTACTATGCCACAACACTAACCCGCTTGAAAATTGCAACTATAAGCTCTGATATTATTTGTCGACAGAAGTCTAATACATTCTTTTGAGAAGATCACCAAGAAGGAGCCAAGTTTCTAGCCCATAAATTTATCTCATTGGATCCATATTCACTCAAAAATTTAGACAAATGAGTTATAAGTAAATTAAGATATATTAATTGTTCTACATTACAATAATTATTTGGTATGGGATTTCTCTAATATAACTCATTTACACATGTTAATAATCTCGACCGGAAAGCACGCGACACAGGGCAAGCGCTCCTCCTGTCCTTCATTCCACTTCAGTCGCGCTTGCCCTGTGTCGCGTGCGCTCCTCCTGTCCTTGATTCCACTTCAGTCGCGCCTCCCACCATTTGCAGACATCGCACACTCGTGTTAGCCCTCTTGGTTTCAGCTGATGACATGACGTGTGATAATCATTCCATACCTTTTATCGGTTAGGCAGAGTCGAGGGAGAGGGAGGGAGGAAATCATGTTTTCAGGAAAGATTTGGGCTTGCTGTTTCTTTTGGGCCTTCTGATTTAATGGGTTTCTCACGTTTCAGTCCAACATTTGACTAAATAAATATGAAATGCCCGCCGATGTTGTCTATAGTAAAGTGACAACCTTCATTTAATGTCTCTCTAATGTATTTATCCAAAATGGGTTTAATTCGAAAGCGATGCACAGAGATGCACCTACTCAGTTTTTGGATGGTTTGGAGAAAAATTGCGCAAATTTCCACTCTGTTTTTTGTTGCTTCGATCAATGAACCCGATTTGGATGCCAGCCTAGTTCAACTAGACAGTAACACCCACGACGGTCAGTTGTTGTCACTTTGGCACGGGGTCAATGTCTGGTCCACACTGGCCCGATTGGTGACTGCGTCCGCACTATCCACATGCACCCATCGGCCCAGATTGACCTCCCTAGGCCAACGACAATAGACATTGCCCATCGTTTCTTTCACCTCAAATTGTCAAATGTGTTCCTCGGGGGGGACTCAATAATTCGTGGACCCAAGACCCCCATGACTCTCGGGTGTGGAAAGGATGTGATCTAATCTTTCTAGGATGCATGGATTCTCCACGCTTCCGGATCGCGATTATTCACATGATCTCAGATCGCCAATGGTCCCTATTCTTAGCCGCATGCATTTGTCCACCACATAAGGAATAGGAAGGTTAAGCAGTAACGTATGCACAAAAAATAATAATATTATTTTTGATTACGTTCACGTATCGGTCTACCGATTCTTGGACCATGGCGGTCCTGTTGAGCTCGGTTACTTCAAAAGTTGCAATGACGACAAAAATGCGATATAACTCGTGAATTCTCATCCACAAATAGTCGGGGTGATTGATTTCTGGATCAGACGCACTTAGTACTTGTCAACGATAGCATGCTGCTCTCATTTTATGTATGTAAAGATAGAGATTGATTGTTCTGATCCCTATCTACGTTTGGACTTGCATTCCTTCCCTCCCTATGTTATGGCCTTCCATATACAATGCATGATTTTCGAGGGTAAAGTTGCTTCTAGGTTTCTCGCTTTGACACCCATCTTTTGAGGCATTTGAGCCACGAGGAAACACGCACCAAAATTGAGCAAATGCCTATTACAACTACCGGAATGATTGCCCCCAGGTTCATTTCTTTTGCTCTCGCTGGTTTTGCAGCACATGGATGGACCCGACAGCATCCAACAAGAGGGAAACGTTAGGCAGACATGGCGACCATCGTGGCTAATCTTAAGGCCGCCTTCATTCCAAGAAATTAGTGGAGCCCTACCTTCCCATGAACAGTTTAGACCCTATAACTAGAGCCCTCTTGTTTTTAAGAGATGTGCGATTATTGTGGGGGTCTTTGGTCACTATAATTATGTTGGCACGTTATTAGATAGGACCTAAGTTAAGCAACCCCTTTGTCGGTCTCGTGCTAGCGGTTGGGGGGGAATCTTGATTTGATCTCTCCCTGCACATAAAAAGTAATGTTGCTTTACATTCATAGGTTTGCTATGCTTTTGTCCTTGTTTTCACTTTTCTGATGTGTAAAAATCTGGTCACCTCAGTCGGCATAGCACATGGGGCTGAAAGACCCCAAAAGCTTAGATGTGAGGAGGGTGCTAGGCAACTTCACTAAACTCTTGATTATGTGGGGATGCTATTTTTCATCGAAATCTTCTTATGAGCTTTCCACGTAAGATATTTCCAAAATGACCAAAAAAAAAAAAAAAAAAAAGATTAAGGGAACGGACTGTTTTTTCGAAACTCTTGCAGACTTCTTTTATGTTCGTCTTAAGACGAGGTTTTACCGCCAGGTGGAAGTGGGCAACTGCTCGGCAATTCTCAACCTTGGGATTCCGGCCTTGATGTTGGTTATCATAGCATCGATGGCCTCCTTTTCTTGTCAATCCAAGGGCAGGCGTAGGTTAGAAAGAAAGAAGTTGACTATCTTAGTCTTTTCCCTCTTCACACAACTTGGGATCTGGCTATATTTCCTAGTGCAAGAGAGCAATTCTCCTAACATAGCTGGGGATCCCACCCTAAAGAGAAAGTGGACCTCGGCTATGGGCGACTGCACATGGTCTCTGGACAATCGTTGCTTGGGCATTCTAGAGGACGTAATAAAAATCTTGACATAGATTTGAGGCCCTTGCTTTGTTTTGAGCCTTGGAAGCAAATAATCTTTAAATACATTTATAATGGGCAATCATTCTAAAATGAGACCATTCCTGACTTATAACGAAGAACTAATCTTGTGAATCTGGTTCCGATATTTTTGGAAATGGGAACCAAATTGGTTGGCTTAGGAATTGTGCCTCCTGAATCAACTAGTTCGGGTTCATGGTTCTACTCACAACTAGTCAATTTTATGTTTCGGTAAAAACGCAAATTTTAATAACAAAACATTAAAGCTACACTAGTTCACTACAAAAATCATCAATAGGTCAAGTGGTTTTGTTGTTGTTTCTTCATTTTTGAAGAGTATGGTTCAATTTTTGAGACTTCAAAATCGGTTTAGAATTGATTTAACTCGGAAATGGGACTACTTGAACACAGGAAAGGATTGGAATTAGGAATTCAACCGGTCTTGGGTCTATTATAGGTTTTGTTAAACTAGGAACCGAACCACTTCACCCAAGGGCAAGCCTTGAACTGGCCAAACGAGGCTAGTTCGGCTATGTTGAATCGGAACAATTGCTCACTCCTAACATTTATTGGCTTCTTCATTTTAAAAAAGTTGGAGCTTTTTAAATAAATTCAAGTTTGAACACTCATTCGTCTTGGGTTAGTGGCCTATTGAATGTGATGACGCTCGCATAGGATGTTTCTCATGTAAAATTCAAATTACATGCAAGAGATGTGTGAGGAACTATTGAAGGATGTGTTTACTATCATATCATAATTGACCCGTCTCTTGATAGTTCTAGATGTTGACAACAAAGGGTTTTCTACTTACTTAAGGTATATACCTTGGATCAACATTTAGACATGGAAAAAAGGTCAAATGATTCTCTTTTTGAAACACCAATCACAAGAACGTAGTCATCAAATCTCCCTCTAAAAATAAAACTACGCACCGGTTTTCTCTCGAACGAAAGCATCATGGAACGCATGCATTCTGTAGAAATCTAAGATGTATCATGGGCATGTGGGATGAATGGAATCTCACTTGTTTCTTATGCTAGTTTGTGGTCCGTGTGCTTACAAGCAAGAGCTTTTCTTTTCCCTATTGCCTTTTCTCTCTATGTCTAGGGCATCAAAGGAAAATTCATGAACTTGTCTTTCTCAAGGACAAGTGTTCAGTCGACCCAATGGTCCAAGACCTTTACTCTCGCAAATCAAAGCCTCACATGCAAGACAATTAGTACGATGTGGACCCTCAAGTGGAAGACAAAACTAGAGGCAAACACATTTTCAAAGATGTTGGACCCATGAAATCAATTCGGGGACCACCCAAACTCCTAGGGGTTTTCCTTTTCAGTTAGCTGTTTATTCCCCTAGTTTTGGAAGAGAAATTTTTGTTGAGTGATCTTGCGCATCTCTCACTTTAAAAGTTTCTTTTACATTGTAAATTGACCACTAATTCATTCCCAAATCAATGTGAGATGGCACCAACAATTCCCCTCTTATACATCTGGCCCTTAATCATAAGAGCCATTCATTCCTCTATCAATGTGAGATGGCACCAACAATTTTCCTCTTATACATATGGCCCTTGATCACAAGAGCCATAACTTGTATTTCCACTGTGATTGCTAGGTCCAAACTTGCATTTCTAATATGATTGTTGGGTCCAGACTTATTGGTGACATGAGCTTTGATAATAACGTTGGGTGGTCTTGAACCTCTTTCATCCAAAAAATTAACTTAAATGGCGAGACTTTCATTCACACTTATAAACTGACTACTAGCTCATTTCATAATCGATATGGGATAACCTCAACAATTTTAACATTGAATTCCAACTTCATTCAGCACTTAGATTTCCATTTAACATTAGTGGTTACAAACCATGTGTGATTTTGAAAATGACATGAAGTAGCTTTGACTTTGCTTAATATGCTGCGTGTCGAAGTATTGAAGTGGCTCCATAATAACCTTCTCGAATTATGACAAACTTCGGATTCGACCGATTTCGTGAACTCCTCAACTGAACAATGGAATGGCGAAGGTATATTGCGAAATATAACAGGCCAATTCTGTCCGGAACTCCTTTGGGAAATTCCAAAATCTCAATGATTAATCATCACGAAGAGAAATTAATATAATTGTCCTTAATTCCCTCCATTAATTAAGATAGGAGTAAGTGCAAGCACCCAAGAGGCTCAAACCTATTTTCAGTGGCCTGCCAACGAACGTGGTCACGCACAAATCGCAAGTGTGGTGGGTATGATGAAGAAAACCCAAATTCCAGGATCACTTGTTTCCTGATAAATCCTTGGTTACGGCGAAACTAATCAATCGAGAAGAGCGACGTCGTGTCTAATGGTAATTTACCAATGATGGGGGATCAAAAAGTTGAACTAACTAATGGCTGTGGTGGCTCCGCTGGATAAGAGTTCCGTTGATCCTTACCCAAAGATAAGGGGTTTGAAATCTAGTGGAGGTACTTGGTGTTTTTAGTGTGACGTCGGGGTGGTGGGTTCTTTGCTAACGTCACTTTAGGGTTTACTCGCTGACTGCTAGCTGTACGAGGTTCTCTAGTATAAAAAAAGAAGAAGTTAAACCAACTAACGTTTGCTCCATATATGATTAGAAAAAAAGATGATTTGACTGAGACTCAGTGGGGACGAGTGGTGGCCACTTGCTTTATCGCTCGCTCTGAACACGTGATCTCCTTCCTCCTTGGAAATCACGAGTCCCCCGTCGATATCACAACCTAATCCTCAACTTTCTCACCAGCACCGCGTCTTCAATCCTCCATTCCTTGACCACTTATTTAAATGCTAATGACAAAAAATCTTCCATTATTTTCTCTTCTTTTTTTAATAACCCAAGAGTACGATCATAATTAGCCAGTCTCAAGGGATATTAGCGGAACAACCCACCACTACCGGATCCCTATTTTATACTCCTCTCTCATCATTACACATGCAGCGTCATCCACCGCATCGCATGCGAGCGACAAAAATGATTTTTTTTTTTTTCCATTGATGATGGGCACGGCAAAACCTTCATCAATAAACTTAGGGTACTTTGAGGAACAAGCATATTCGTGATTTAACTAATCACGCCGTTTAAGCTCAATTCTTATATAATCAAGTGCAAACATTTTGGTCATTTGTCTAGATTTTCATTTATGTCTACCCCGTGAAGTTTAGTGATTAGGTGTCTCCCAGGCATGAGCGGTTCTCCGTGATTAGAGAAAAGGTAGAATCTAGGTAGGGGAAAGGGATATAATAATGTGATAGGCTATTGCTTTTTGCTCCAAGGATTTTCTAATGGGACTCTTCTTTCCCTTGTAGATTTCTTCCTTGGTCGCGTGAATTCTTACATTCGCAGTCTGAGTTCCAGGTTATTCCGTCAAAGAGGCGATCATGGTGATGCATGAACTTGAAAGTGCCATAAACTTATAAAAAAAATAAATAAATTAATACCACAAAAAATTCCACATTAATGCATTTGTGACAAATTTACTTTAAATTAATTTTTAATTACAAAAACTCAGACTGGTGCATCCACGACAAATTTATTCTAAACTAATTTTTTAACTATAAAAATCTCAAAGTGATACATATATAATAAATTTACCTCTAACTAATTTTTTCATTATTAAAAACTTAAAATTAGTATATTTGTGATAAATTTACCATCCGTTAATTTATATTAAATTATATTAATTTCACGGAAAACGATAATTTAATAAACTTACAACAAATGTCAGGTAAAACTCTATCAACTACCACGTAGCGTCCAACTCAACAATTTAACGTTAAGATTTAACATAAACTAATGAAAAATAAATTTGTCACAGATTTATCAGTTGGAGATTTTTGGTGCTTAAAAATTAGTTTGAGATAAATTCGTTACAAATATGCTCAGTGACAAAAAAAATGGTCAAGATATTTGTGTTATAGTGGGCATAATATAGGGTTTTTTTTTTTTGGTGGTATCTTCCCTATTTATTTTCATTATTATTTTTACATGGTTGTTATGTGAAATGTATTTCTTGAATAACTTGTTTAGAATACATTCGTTTCCTCATTTTTCCCATATCTCGTTACTTACTTGATCAAAACTTTATTTTCCTTTTCATTGTCAATTAGTGTTTTTACTCTACATGGACTTGAATACTTTAATATAAGTTCAATCTAATTACTTTGCCTTTCATTCAATGACCAATTAGACATCTCTACTTTTGAAAATAACAAATACACACCTGAGTTTTACCTTTATAGATTATTTTGCACTTTCACAATCAATTATTCTTATTCTAATATTCATGAAAATGCCATTTCTAAAAAAAAAAAAAATCCATTCTCAAATCCTAAATTCTCACACCCACCCAGAACACTTGAAACCAACTAAAAACAAATCACCCAAACTCTAAGCAAGATGCTAAAATAAGTTTGCAACGAGAGACGATTTGATATTTTCAATGTGTGGTTTTATTTAGAGGATTATAAATGGTACTTGCATAAAAATGTAGATGTACAAGTGCTCATTGTATAAAAAATGACTGTTTTTTTTTTTTTTTTTTTTTGTGGCCATTTTTCCTGATTAGCAGCTATATGAATTTAAAGCCAATCGCATTGGAGAGCTTCTAGGACAGACCACTATAAACTATTCAGCAATCATCACCTGGAAAAACCTAGAACCGTGAGGTATACTGATATATGAAGAAAGAAAAAGGGGGGCGGGGGGAACGACTAAAATAAAAATGTGAAACTCATGGTAGGTGGTGGATCAAATGATAGAATCTTTTCTTTTTCATAAGGATTTGTTTTCTTTTTCAAAAGAATAATTCATATGGTTTTTCTGGTTGCATGGTCATCATGTGTCCTGCGCAAATAAAACTGACAGATATCTGTGTGTGCAGCGTCTAATCTACCCTCAATCTTCGTTAGATAAATATCGCACAAAAATGATAAAATAGCGAACGACTAGTGACGCCTGTTGGCGAAGTTAGGTTTCCATGCTGAACTTATCTCTTGATATTTGCTGATGTTGATTTGCAATTTGCACCTCTGTTTGCCCACCACACCAAAGTTCCACGAGTTGTTGACACTAAACATGCCTGTGGAAAAGGGAGTTAACAAGTGGTAGACATTGATATTTGTTTATGATTAGCATGAGGATCCACTGAGAAATGGTACGACTGGTTAGACTTAGTTAATGATGTTAGTTATCGAATTTTTGTACTCATTTAGTCACTCAGATCGAATATTTAAGTCAAGAGAAACCTGAGTGCTATTACTGACGTGGAAGCACGAACAACACCCGAATGATTTGGGCGAGATATAAACCATAAATATTGATGTAATAAATTAAAAGCAAAAAGTCCAAATGGTTGCAGTGCGGAATCTTCTATAAATTAGCTTAAAGATAATATATCAAACATAATATCTACGAATTGATCGTTTATAAATCTTTTTTGATTTTTTATTTAATTTTCATGTAGATCAAATTTTTATCTTCGACCTTTAACTTCCACCATATATAGGTAGTGATATCTCTAGTTCTACTATACAACATATCTACTGAAAAGATAAGGATGGCTAGTTAGCAGAGGGCAAATTTAAAAGGAGATATATATAAACAGGAAATAAGAATTGTATTTGCCTTTCCGGTAGATATTCATGTTATTCCAAAGATGTATTCTATCTTGGGCTCTCTTCGTTTCACGAAAAAAAAAATTCTGGGAAAATGTTTTCCAAATTTTCTGGCATTTGTTTCATGAAAAATGAATTCTTTGGGGAAAATATTTTCCATGAAAGGAAAAGAGTCTTCTAAATTAAGAGAAAATGTTTTTCACTTTTGAAAAGTAGAAAAATATTTTCCTTACTTGATCTCTCTTATCTCACATCTTTACAAATCCTCACTTCCTCTTCCTCTTTCTTTTTCTTTTTTTGTTAGAATTATTTTTAATTTCCTTTTTCTTTTCTTTTTTATTTTTCTTTTCTTTGTTTCCCATCTTCTTCTTTCTTGGCTAATCATCGGCCGTTGCCAGGTGAACCTCGAGTTCGTCGATCTCAAGCTCGCACTCTACACTCTTGCTTATCCTTTTCTTTATTTATTCTATCTTGCAATTATACATTACTCAATCAAAGGGCTCTACATGCTTTGCTTCTTTTTTCTTTTATTTATTAGAACACAAAAGATGTAGGGGGAGAACAGGCCACTCAACTTGAAGATTCTCATGAAGGCTGTACATGTTTTGCTTCTTTTTAAAATCCATATGAATATTTTTTAGAGTAGATGATCGTTTGACGACAATGAGGAAACAAAGATATGAAGTAAGTTTGCCTGGATTTAAATGCAAGTTCATATTTGATGGATTTATATGTCAGTAAGTGATGCATGCCTAAGTGGTGAAGTCTTAGAAAATATTTTCCTTACCGAACACTGGAAAATATTTTCCAAAACATTTTTAGGTTTTCGCTGAACATCATAAAATATTGTCATTTTCCTGGAAAATGACTTCTGGGAAAATATTTTCTGGAAATGACTCATTTTATACGAAACTAATGGACCCTTATTTAAAGATAATGAAATCCCCCAAGGAGATATGCAGGATTGGGGATTTCCCATCATGGATGAAGCCTTCCAAGAGTCTTCTCCTTGGTCGACTAAACCATGTTAAAGTATTTTCTTCTTCTTCGCGTGTGTGTGATTACAAAGAAAACAATATCAATGAAAAGTGCTTCATTGACTCGATTATTTGTTTTCTTTATGGTATCAAAGCCACACAAGGGCACACTGATCTTTTCTTGTTGAAAAAATATATCTTTTCTTATTTGTGCTTATTTGTGGTAAATTCAACATCTTGTCGAAATCTTGTTTACTCAGCATTTTCCATTAATCATGATAAATTCAAGACCCAAACCTTGTTAATTTCCATGTCGATTAAGTTGTAAAATCCTCGGTATGTATAAGCTTCAGATCAATGCAATCACGTTGCCTTAACTCAACTACTGGGTGGAAACATTTACAACAATGAATTATTTGATAAATCAACTTCCTTCAATTGGTCTGGGCAAGTGAAGTCCAAACTCAGTCATGTTCAAGAAGGACCCTAATTACTCATTACTTTGAATGTTTAGCTCTCATTGTTATCCATATATACACAATTACACGATGAACAGATTTGACAAATGCTCTCTGTCGTGTGTATTTTTGGGGTATAATGAAAGGCACAAAGGATATCCTTGTTTTCATCAATTTGCTAATCATATTTATATATCTCGACATGTTGTTTTTTATGAGCATTATTTACTTTTGCCTTTTCTTCTCAGGTTATTGCTACGATTGAGAGGGAGCTGTTGTAATGGAATTTGACTTTTAAGTCCATCACAAACAAAAGTTTCTAGTGATCATTGACTTAGTCCAAAATTTTGTCAAAATGGTTGTTCACCAATGGATCTTGACTCTCGAAGCGAACATGCACATTTGTTTGCTGAAATAGAACCAGCCTTAAAGGCTTCTTCTGCTGATCTATCTAATCATGTGCCACAACTAGCGGAGAGTGAATCTTTAGTTCGGTCTTGATATGAAACTTCGATATCCTCAGTGCATTCCATGGTTATGCGTTCATGGCATGACGAATATAGCAATATTATCTATCCCAATTGAGCCATGCACTATCCATTGAGCCTTAAAACACCCTCTCTGGACCGCTACTATGCTTAATGAGTTGGATGCTCTAGCAATCAACAAAACATGGGAACTTATTTACTGTCATCCCTCAATAAATGTGATTGGATGTAAATGAGTGTACAAGGAAAATCTCTATGTAGATGGTTCACTTGATTGATTGAAAGCTTGACTTGTTGCAATATGATTTCGTCTAGAGGAGGGCGTTGACTTCGCAGAAACTTTTAGCCTGATAGTCAAACAAGTCACGATTTGCATTGTCCTATCTATTGCTACCGTTTAGAATCGGGAATTTTGCCAATTATATGTTAAGAGTGCCTTCCTACATAGTGATTTCAATGTTCCTGTCTATATGTAACAATCATCAGACTTCTGTGATTCATTTTGTCCTGACCATGACTGCTTACTCCAATGTGCATTCTTTGCTTCCTTTAACAAATGCATTGGAATTACGCGGTTTGATGGTGTGCGTATGCCAAGAGGAGAGATCGACGAGAGGATTGTACTATGATCGACAAAGATGGTTTAAATTTTCTCAATCACACTCACAAATAAGTGTTTCCGATCACTGATCAAACCCGAACCCAATAAGATTCAATCACAAGAAAGAAGTTTTCTCACATCCTTAACTCTCTTGGATAATGGTTTTCAATACTTTTTGTGTCTGTTGTAAGTTTTTATCCATATCAAGCAAACTCACAACACACACGAGACGAAACTCGATAACATTACTTTTATACGCAATTCTTCTGCTTATGTGTGCTGACCGTATATTTTAGGGCTTGACGATCTAATAATTCTCAAATACATCCAATTCCTAAGGCCTGATTAAATTTTTATTCAATTTCTGTGAATTACCAAGATAAGCTCCGCCTCAACTATATTGAAATAAAAGTTCATGTTAAATTAGGGCCGATTAGTTCCCAATCTGATCCACTTCTGAGGTTGGACTAGGAGGACCAGTTCCCACATTTTGGGACTGGGAACCAGATCGACTGATTTGGTCCGGTGTGGTTTGATCCAATGAAACCGGTAAGTTTGCTATTTCAGGCCAAAAATATATATTAATTCATATGCAGTAGGCAGGAGTTGCAGCAGCCAAACGCAGATGAAAAAACACAAAAGCTCCAGGACACTCTAGAATGGAGATACGATCGGGAAAAAAGAAGAAGAACGAGTGGGATTGAACTTGCGTTTCAGTTTTTTCAAGCTTTGTTCTTTTCTCTCTCCTTTATTTATTGATTTTTGGTGGTGCAGAATGCGTAGGACTGGACTTGCGGATCCCATTTCCATCCACGTCTACGTCGATTACACTTCCAATTTAGGGTTTATTTTTTTAAAGAAAGTTTAAAATATTTATTATATATATAATCAACCGGTCCGATTCAGTCGATCCGGTTCCCATCTTAGAACTGGGACTGACTGGTCACCGGTTCTAAGAATAGGAATAGGAAATCAAACTGCCCTCTCTAGGGAACCGCCCATAACTGACCAGTTTGATTAGGTCCAGGTGATTTTTGATTTGGGCAGTTCCGTTGCTCGTTGCTATGTTAACTCGTACGAGCAAATTGAGGTCATTGACCACGAAAGAATTAAATACATGTTTGATTTAGCCTCTGAACAAGATGAAAATATTTAATATTGTTCCTGAACTTAAATGAATGGAACCATAATATTGAACATTTTCATGTACAAAAAGTTTATGAACCACATCAAACAAATTAAAAGTTTAGGTATTATATTGTACATTGATTAAAGTTTGGGGACCGCATTGAACATATTAAAAGTTTAGAAACCATTTATGTCATTATCCATAAATTTTATTATCAGAGAATTATATAGTAACCTGAGATAAAAATGACTGTAGGGCTCCAAGACAACTTATGTATTCAAATAATTAAAAATAACGTTCTATGTTGGGCAGCCCTTTTGGACTTGCATTGAAAACTGCTTAAAGGGAAAATAGCTTAACTCCGTATACACAACCAATTCCTGAATAAAAGTGCATAAATTTGTACTTCTGTTCCCTCCCTCACTCTCGAGAGGTGCCGACGGTGGGCAACTCGCTCGGCCTTTCAATCGATATCGATTGCCCTAGTTGAATGTTGTTAGGGTAATGGCCCAAATGATCATAAAATGTTTGACTTAGGTTCGTGAATATTTAGTACCATATCTTATAATAAGCACGCCACCGCAACTCTAGTTGCGCATCAACAATCCGTCATTGTCTCTAGAGGATAGGGACGTCCAAGAGCACTGACCCAAATGACGCTATCCATCTCCTCGCCTTAATATTTTTATGTTAGGTTACTTCCGAAAGCGATGCTGTGCCTCTCCTCGATTTTAAATACCCAAGGCGGATGTCTAAAATTCCATCGACGATGGCCAATCGTTGTCCGTTGTCATGGCAGTGAGATTCACATAGGGTCAGTGTCCGGCCCACATCGTCCCAATCTGTGACCACTTCCATTTTCCAATCATCGGTCCAAATTAACCTCCTAAGCCAAGTACATCATGCCCATAGTCTCTTTCGTCTTAAATTATCAGTGTGTTTTGGGAGGACTCCATATTAGGAGCGAACAACAAAACTCTGATACCTTCATTTACAAAAATCGTCAAGAGAGAGTCCAAGTGCCAGTCTATCAATACATTAATTTTCCGATTTGTAATTTTTTCTATTACAACTCACATGTACATCTTAACAATGCATCTTTATGTGTGAGATCGGTGTTAGGTATGCTCTCTCTCTTAATTTAGATATCCTTTTGCACCGAAATATTTCAACTTCAATATCCAACACTCACCTTCATCATTGATTTCTTGCTCTGTACTAAACTGTGTTAGTTAGATCATTCTTGAGATATTCACTAAACATCTATGTACCTTGGGAATGCTCTACCAACCAACCAGTTGGTTGTGCACAGCATAAGTCCATTCCCTTTACCCATGGAATCGCTAAGAGGGAGCACAAGTTCGAGTTTGTTAATATATCCAATTTGACTTACATTTATTTAAAAGACTAAACCAATGAATTATGGGTTTCACATCAATTTTCTGATTTGTGACTTTTTTTTTTTTTAATAACACAACTCACATAAGCACCTTTACACTTAATAATTAATGGACCAAAGACCGCACGAACCTCAAGTGTTAAACTATGACCAATGAATGACCTATTCTTTTGCATTGAGAGTCTTCACAATATCTGCATGCATTTGTGCACTATATACGCAATAGGAAGATTAAGCTGTTGAAGATATAATTGAAGATTCTGACTGTGGCGCCGATTCTGATTGATTGGGTAGATTTGTAATTGCCTTAGTTAATAGGAAATTACGATTCTTTGTATATTATTTCCCCAATTCCTTGTATTCTTACACTATAATTGGATCATTGTAATTGTTTTTTTTTACATTGATCATTGTAATTGTTCACAATACATTATTATACAGAAAGTTCTCCCTCTCCATTCATCTTTTACTTTCTGTCATAAGCAGCAGTGTATTGAAAATGGTATTTCATTACATTCACTTATTGATCTGCCAATTGTTGGAACATTGTGGTCATGTTGTGCTCAGTTGCCTCGAAACAACAAAGACATAACGTGAAATGATTTGGTGAATTTCTATCTACAAGTAACTAAGAATTTATTTCTGAGCAAAGCGCGTTTGGGATTTTATCAATGTTCACGCGAGATTCTTATTTTACGTAAAGACAGAGATTGTTCCCTCCAATCCATTATTTATTCTTGGATTTGTATTCCTTTTACATGTTATGGTCTTCCATTTGCATTGCATGACTTCCGAGGGTAATTCACTACCCGTTTCTTGCTTTCATACCCATTTTTGGTACATTTTAGAGATAAGAGAACATGCATAGATATTAAGTACATGCTTACCTACAATTATAATTATGATTGTAACCAAGTACCAAATAAGATAGATTTTACTATCAATTTTCTCAAAAATATCTGAAAATGTTTTTGTACGCTCATGGGGCCAGGATATTCAATTATTACACAGACATTGTAATCATCGTGGCCAATCTTAGTTTTCTCTGTTTCCAGAAATATGAATCCCACCTTCCTATGAGAATAGACTCTATACTTAAGAGTCATTTTGGTTTTAGATATGTACAATTTTTGGGAATCTTTCAATTACGTTGCTTCAAAAGTAATTTTCCATAAATTGAGAGCTTGCATTGCTTTCCCTTCTTTATCCTTTTGCTTTCTGACGTGTCAAAATCTCATAGCCCAATTCGGTATTACACAATGGGACTCAAAAACCTAATAAAGTTAGATGCAAGGAGGGTGCTAGGCAATTGCACGTGGTCTCCCGACAATCATTGCTTGCACAGAGGGGAAAGAAAATTGACTTGGATTCATGGCCGCCGCTTTGATATAGCTTCGTAAGCGAATATTCCCAGTCACATTTTTAAGGATGGTTGATTTTAAAATGGATCGGTTCCCGAATATAGCTTTGTAAACGAATATTCTAAGCACATTTATCAAGTGTGCCCCGTATTAAAATGGGTTGGCTGTGACCTCCAGTTCTTGGGAAGTAGTCCATCAATAAAGCATAAAACTTGTACAACTTCATTATAAAAACATCCATTGGTCAAGCGATTTTATTGTTGTTTGTTCATGTTGAAAACCAGGTTCAATTTTTGTGGGTGCAAAAGTACTTATTCTTAAAAAGGCTTAAAAATTGATTCAATTGGGGTACTTGACAAATTGAACCAGTGTACGCATGTTGAACCGATAATTTCGGCCTTGGAACCAAGAATCAAATGGTCGATTGGAACCGGGAACCAAACGGTTGGTGTAGGCTAGTTCGGTCCAATTCTTGAGTTGAACAAGACCTATCAATCTCAACATTTATTGGCTTTTTTTCCCCATAAAAATTTAAGATTCTAAGTTTTTTGAGTAAAATTCAAATCTCAACACGCATTATCTCTTGAGGCTCACGAAATAACCTATAGGGGTTTGAATAAGTTGATTAAAAACTTTAACCACTTTTTGCTGAATATAACAAGTTATACTTTGATAGATGCAAAAACAAATTGATATAGTGAGATGCAAATGTTTCTATCAAACAAATGATGCTAATAGTGAAATGTTAGAAGACATTGCAAGCAAATATATCATGGTTCGGTTTTTAGCCAAGTCTACATTCACTTTCTCAAACTAACAGCCACTAATAAAAAGCTAGAATCCATTAGTAATCTCAAGAGAAGGTAAAAAGTAGCAAGTGCAGTTTCAATTTGGAGATGATAGATCCAACTATCAATACACAAGCATTACTTTTACACTTGTACACTTCTCTTATAATACATCAAAGATAAAAGCAACCTCAAGGGGAATTTAATTAGAAATACATAGCTTCTACTAACAAGAACAGAACAAAGATGAACACTCAAAACAATAGACCAATTTTGTCCATTTCCTTCCAACTCTACTGCTTCCTCTGGATTGAATTTATAGTCATATGACTTCAAATGACCGTTTGAAATTCAAACCCCTTATGTATCCATTGGTTTCACTATTAGTAGCAACATAACGTTTTTTTGCTGCTTTGACGGTGACAATTTTCCAAAACAGTCATTCTGCTTTTATCCAAAATCATGTTCATATATAGTAAAATTGTTATGACTCAACACTGGTCCTCCACTGTGAATTCCAGAGCTTGCAACTAGCTATTAGACACGAATTTGAATGCAACTAGCTCCTCTTCTCCTAGTGGTAAGCATTTTCTTTACAATTGATACAGGGAGCTCCCTTCATCAGCAGTCTAGTGAGTTTATCCGAGGTACTCGTTGGTAATTGACTTACGAACTTCTATCCATTGGTTTTTTTTTTTTTTTTGCCTTAGGCTTCATTCAGTTGTTCACCTTATTATAGTCCCTCTAAGTCCTCACGAACATCCCGTTCTTCTTGATTTGCTCACCCTTTTTTTCAAAATCTGTCCAGCTTCTAGTCGTCTTTTGACCATACACTTTAGAATCCGATGATGAAAAAAATATTCCTTATATCATCATTACAATGTCTAGGCTTCTTATTCAAGCAGAAAAAGCATGTTACAAGTTTTCCACCTCGTCCGATAGAGGGAGCCACTTTTTGCTAGTGATCAAGCGAGTCTATCCACACAATTTGTTAGAAATTGACTTTTGATCTTCAATCTTTCAGTCTTTCTAAGCATATTAAAAATCTTGGTTTTATCCTTTACCAAAAAAAAAAAAAAATCATGGTTTTATCCCGCCTTTCCCCTTTTCATGGTCCTTTGAAGCTTCCCTGGAATTCTAATTTTATCCTTCTTCACCTTCAACTTAGATTCATCTAAATTTTACCGAACTTCTAGTTCTAGGCTTTTTCACTTTCTATCAGGTCCATTCAACTTATAGAAACCTTGGTGCCCAATAACTTATTCACCCTTAATCGACACAATCACCTTCATATTAATTCACCTATTTTGGACACCATCAGCATAATGGCTTATGCATCTATCAACTAGTTTGGCTCGACCTATTCATACATTAATAGTCTATAATTATGTCATATTTAAAACAACATAGGGGATCTTCCTAACATGCTCTTTTCTTACTCATCATAACATTCCTACTAGATTAGTGACCTATCAAATGTGATGACACTCACATCCGATGTTTATATGTAAAATTCAAATTACATGGAAGAGAGAATGTCTAGAAATATTGAACAATGTGTTCATTATTACATATAAAGGAACCCTGTTTTTAATAGTTTGAGCTCTCGACCACGAAGGATTTACTCACCTGCGTCTAGAAATATTGAACAATGTCTTTATTATTATATATAAAGGAACCCCGTTTTTAATAGTTTGAGCTCTCGACCACGGATGATTTACTTGACTACTTAGGATAGATACTTGGACGAATGTTTAGATATGAAAAAAGGTTAACAATTGTTTTTTTTTTTTGACGCATTGATTACAATATCATAGACATCAAATTTCCTCTAAAAATAACACTCAAGGGTAAACATCGTGGAACCTTCTATAAAAAATTACGATGTGTATATATGCAAAAAGAAATTGTCCATCAAGTCTTAAATTTGTTGTATGACTGCCAATTCAGTCCTAAACTCTTTAGTTTTGTTAATTTAATCCTAAAATTTTTAACAATTTGTGAATGCAGTCTTTCCAACAATTTTGGTTGAAGATAGTTAGTGCGGATGCTAGTTTTCTCTCAAAGATAAACATCATGGAGCGCTTGCCTCCTAAAAAAATTTACAATGTGTATATATAAGGATAATTGCTCAAAAAGTCTTGAACTACGATAGCTAATTAAGTTATAAACTTTTCAATTTTGCTAACTTAGTTCTACATCTTTTGACTATCTGTTAATATAGTCCTTTAAGCAATTTTGGTTAGAAATTGCTAACGTGGACGAGAGTCTTCCTACATTGCACAACCGCCACATCAGTTATTTTCAGTAAAAATGAGCTAAAATGACTATATTGACAAATCATTAAAATGTTTAAGATTTAACCGACAAAATTAAAAAATTTATGACTAAATTGATTGCTGTATAAGAGGTTTAGGATTTTTTGGATAATTTTCTTCGTATACGCATATATGCTAATGGGCATGCAGATGAATGGAATCTCAATCGTTCTTATGCCATTTTGGGACCCTTGTGCTACAAGCAAGAGCTTGTCATTTTCAAATTGCCTTTTTCTCTTATATCATTCAAAGAAAATTCATGATCATGTTGTTCACAATGACGAAAATTGTGTCGATCCAATGGTCCAAGACCTTTGCTCTCACCAATCAAAGTCTCACATGCCAGAGAATTAAAGACAATGTGGACCCGTGAAGGGGAGGCAAAAGTACTCACGGGTACATGTTCATTTTCAAAACTACCTAACTCGTAGAGTTTTTCCCTTTCAGTTGGCTGTTTATTTCCCTAGTTTTGAAAGAGAAATTTCAACATCTTCATTTGATTCCAATTTCATCCAGCTCGTGGATTTGCATTTAATTTTAGTGGTCACGAATGATGTGTGATTCTAAAATGACATGTAGTAGCTTTGTCTTTGCTTAATAAGCCGTTTGTCGAAGTGGCTCCATATCTTTTTCGTTCATTAATTCATTTAGAAGTCGTTTTTGGATTATTAAGCTTTTGTTGAGTAGACTTAAATGTTCATGAACATATTTTCTCTTCCTAGCTATATATGAAGTGGTTCCTCTTATGGGTAAATGTGCAACCTATTATGTGTATTCTATACATATTATAGGATATTTTTGTATTATGTTTTTATCGGTACCCTTTTTGTAATTAACCACTCCTATAAATACATGTCATTCAACCCTAATTGGGGTTAAGCCACCATAAATACTTTGTCGTTATTTTCTCTCTAACTCTAAACATCAACATTGTATCAAAGCAGGAAAGCACATCAAATTTTTTAACATCTCTACCCCAAATCAATACTTCTTTTGCTCCAATTACTACCTTAATAATGTCTAGTACATCTCTAAATTTTTCTTCATCTCTACCATTTCTTTACTCATCATCTTCTTTTTCTATTAATTCTAATTTCCCATCGTCTCTTTATAATATTGCGCCCAATTTCACCTCTTCTTCCCTCTTCTCGGTTGCTTTGATCTTCACTGCCATTGCTTCAATTATGGCTATGAAAGCATCTTTGCTGTTTTTTGTTCTTCAAAATATCACAAGTCTTGTCTCCATTAAACTCGATGCAAACATTTATCTTTTGTGGAAATCTCAGTTTGAATCTATTTTAATCTACAACGATCTGCTGGGCTATGTAGATAATTCTTTTCCATGTCCGTCGAAACTTATTAATGTTTAGAATGGCACTGTGGTGGTTAATACCTCCTATTCTACTTGGGCAAAGACAGATCAATGCATTTTTTGTTTGATCAATTTGACCCTCATAATCGAGATTTTCTATGAATTCATGATCTTCAGACATCTCGAGAGATTTGGTTGACTCTAGGACAACGTTTTACTGTACATTGTGCGGCTAAGGAAATTGGTCTAATTTCAGATAGTTGTGAAGAAATCCGATCAGTCAATGTCTAATTATCTCCAGCATATGAAGTCAATTGCGGACTTTATCGCCGCAATCAATTACTCCATCTCTAATAAGGACTTGGTCCTCAATCGGCTCCCGTTTGAATATGACCCCTTTGCCACCTTGGTCACAAATGGCTCGACATTCTCTCCTTTGATATTCTACAATCATGCCTTGTCCAAGAAGAACATTTTCTTCAAAACTCGAATGCATCATCTTCATATAATATTCATCATGCTTTGATTGGTCATGTCACTTCACCCAATCCACTGTTTTGAGGATCTCAAAGTGGACAACAAATCCAGTCGGGTATAAGGTGGACGATTCTTGTGTAATCAAACGAGTTGGCAATCTTCTTATGATCGGTTAATTCACAATCATTATCGGCCCCATATACCTCCTCCTCCTCCTCTAGTCGGTCTCGTGGTGGTTCAAAATCTTATGTTCCTCCATCGACACGGGGAGGTATTCTCAGATCTAGGCTTCATCTTACTTGTCAAATCTGTAATGGAGTTGGGTACACCATGCGACAATGTCGCCAACGATTCAACCATGATTTTACCACTACTACTCTGTCAAACTCCTCTTCAGGTTTATCAGTTAGCAAGACCTTTGATTCAACTTGGTATCTTGATAGCGGAGCGTTAGCACACATGACTAGTGATATTGATAACATCCTTAATCCTAGACCTTTTTACGATTTGACAAAAGTCTCGGTTGGTGATGGTCAGTTATGATCTGTTAAGCAAGTCAAAAAAGCCTTTTTACATATTGGTTCTTGATCTTACTCGCAATCTCCTCTCAATTGCTCAATTTTGCTGTAAAAATTCTTGTGCCGTTGATTTTAATGGTCCATTCTTTTCTTTGAAGGACAGACAAACCGAGAAAAGTCTCCTTCAAGCTAATTCTTTTCATAGTCTTTATCCAAATCCCAACTCAAGCGTGTCATCTCACTTGTACCCTATCGTGGCTTCCTCTACTTCACTCACTCGCTAGCATGCTCGTCTTGGCCATCCAAATAAATAAGTTTTGAATTGTGTTTGCAATTCTAGTTCTAAATCAATATCATGTGAATCATGTCTTGTAGGCAAATCTTATTGATTGCCTTTTGAGTTTGTTAGTCATCATGCATCTTTTCCTTTAATTGTAATTTATTCTAATGTATGGACAAGCCCAATTTTATCTAATTATGGTTTCAAAGAGTTGTGTTATTCATTAAAGACTATTTCTTGGTTCGCTTGGGTTTTTGCCACGAAAAATATATCTAAAGTGCCTACATATTTTCATCACTTTCGTTGTTTTATTGAAAATCTATGCAATGCCAAAATTAAATTTTTATAAATTGATGGGGAGGATAATATACCAGTAATGCGTTCCAAGCATACTTACGTGAAAATGGTATTACTTGACATTTTTCTTGTACAAACACCTCATGTCAAAATGGTCTATTAGAACACAAAATTAAACACTTAGTCGAAATGTCTCGATCCTTATTAATCCATGTTCAAATGCCTCCTTCATATTGGGTTGATGCTCTTCTTACTACTGTTTACATTATTAATCAACTTTTCACTCCAATCATATATAATATTTCTCCTTTCCACTATTTATTTGGGTTCAAATTTGATTACTCATTCTTTCGGGGTTTTGGGTGCGTTTGTTATTCTTTTCTTCTGTCTTGTGTCTTTCATAAGCTAGCATCTTATTCGATGTCATGTGTATTTCTAGGGTACGCGTCAAATCACAAAGACTATCATAGCTTTGATTGGTCAAGTGGTCATGTTTTTATCGGTCGCAATGTTCGGTTTGATGAGGAGAATTTTCCTCTTTCATCAAAACCTTCAAATCTTAATTCCACAACCCACTTTTCCATGTTGCCTCCTTCATTTTTTGTTTACTTCAGTCAATCTATTCTTCCTTCTACCTCCTTTGGCCCTCAAAGTCCTCATCCACCTCTTTCTTCTTCTCTAGCCCAACCTCCTAATTTGCCTTTCTCCTCCTCTCGTCTTACCCAACCTACTTCCAATTCTTTTTTGCCTCCGCCTCCCCTCCCTTTGAACTCACTCACCGTGTCCCCACCTCATTCCTCTTCACCTAAAGTCATCCCATAACAAACCCTCAAATCCACTTTACATCTCTATCTAGCTCCTCCACTCCTGTTTCTTCTCTTCTGACTCATCCTATGTAGACTCGTGCCAAATCTAGAATTTCTAAACCTAGGAAAAATTTAGAGGGGGTGAATGTTGATAACTGAAACTTGATAGATCTTGTGGAATGATTACAAATAAAGTTTGACATATGCAGGATCAATGTAATATTTGTAAGAGTAAATTGATGATATCAAGTATAGTATGCTTCCATCAAATAAATTTGGAAACGTATAGGAAAAGATAGAAGAGTTGCACGTCAATCTTATATTGTTTCGACTTAGACCAAGCTTATGTCCTCTCATAATCCTAAGCACTACTATGATACTTGTACATTTCTTTAAAGAGATCACAATTAGTGAATCACTCATAGTAAATGAACTTCTTGCTCAATAACAAGAGTATAAGCATATTAAAAAAATAAAGCTCTCATAGTTTGTAGTTGTTTTTGCATTTCATGTTTTCTTCAACATACATTGATCTTCTTATATGGACTTCAGTGCCCAAGCTAATCGTTCGGATGATCTTCAAAGGGATTAATTTTGCTATTGAAGATAAATGACATAATCATCAGGAGATCTGGTTGCCCATACAATCAAATCTTCCTCACAATTGTGTGGTTTCCACGAATAAAGTCACTTATATTTGAAATTAATCATTTCCAACAATTTGATTGATAATTGATCGGATTCTCCTTCGTGTATCATTTTCTAAAGTTTCAAGCCTCCAACCTACCTATAACATGAATGTTCTTCTTGGATGACATAAGGGATCACTTATATCAGCAAGCATGCGAGTCTATTAATGCTTCTCACCGGTAGTTAATTTAAGCACTACCTTCCACTTCATCTTCTTGAGTATGACCAAGACTATATGAGCCATTCACCTTGTCACGGAAACCTCATGTCCTCATGAACTTCCCGTTCATTAGCGATTGTTAGTCTTTCACTTTATACTTTGGGTTCTATTAGTGGTGATAAAGCCCTCCTTATTGGAGAAAATATCTTCAAGTGATTTTGATGGTGCCCAAACTATCCTTAGCATATTACTTATTATATTATATGCAGATGTTTGGACCAAAGGACCGTGCAATGTCCATGGCGTGATCTATTAGAAAGAAATTCGCAAATATCCTATTATGACAAACAGCACCAGTCAACTTAAAATATTAGCTACTGATGATGTTTATGTCGAAACAATAAAGATTAGGTTGATGTTGATGTAACAATCAAGTACATCACAAGATGTTCATTGGATCAGCTAAGTGGTCATTAAAAGATCTGGATTCGTATAGTAGCAGAATTAGAATAAAGCATGTAGCAGAGTAACTAGATTGTTTAATAGGTTAGTTAGAGACTGTAGCGAGAAGGTAGTAGCAGTTGTTATTTTTTGTTAGCCTGCATAAGTTCAAGGAAATAAACTGTATGGGTAGTATCTTCCATGGACGGCAACTCAACGGAAACTCTCTAACGGTAATCTGCTTCTCTTATTCATTCTCGGTGGATAAATTGAGGAAGAGTATAAAAGAGAAGACCATGAGCAATACTTAAAAAAGATCAAGTAGCTTACGTGCTGTTTTTCTTAGCTATAAGCTTTCTATCCTATTGTTTTGATAATTGTGCTAGTTGGCCATTGTGCTAAGGATTAAGTATACAAGTGTAGGAGCGGCAATTAAGTCAAGATAGTGTGATCTAATGTGTAAAAGACCAATGCTAGCTATTTGTAACATTTCAAGTAGATTGTTAGTGGAATCCAGCTCGTTTTGAAGTGAATGTAGGTTTATGAATAAAGCCGAACCACTATAACTCTCTGTGTCCCATTGTTTTTCATTCTTTTATGTACATTGGCATACAACTAGTTAGTACATACGTAAAGATTAGGTTAAGGTGATCTTTTCTTGGCGATTAGCTAATTTCTGCAAAAGATCATCAAAGTTTGAAAATAACCTATTTACCCCCTTTAGGTTGTATTGTTAGCCCCAACAAAAACAACATTTGCATTTATTGAATATTGATATAGACATATGGTTTTGTCAAATTCAAAATTTCAAAGGAGGTGTTACAACAGTTCTAATATCACTTACTTGGTACTAGATAAGGCCCTCCACTATGGATGATAAATTGTTCACTGAACCAAACTTAATATATGTACTAAAATGAACATGGGCAATGAGGTTTGATGAAATCCTCCATATTTTATGGTCTCAATTTTTCTTGCTTTAAACTGAAGGAAAAAAGGATCCTCTTCCATGTTATGGATATTTGTGTGCATGCCCTCATGTACTATACATACTTTTTTCTAGCAGACTATCAAGTTTGATACAAATTGGTGAGAATTGCGACTTGTGTGGAAGACCAATAAACCACTGACTAACTAGTTGCTAGTTACATTCATTTTCAATAAGCCCATTGGATATGATAATTACTCTAAATCCTCTTGACTCAAAACTATGAATGTGAGGGGTTTTTCTTTTGCATCCACACCTTACACTTCACCTAACATAACGTGAGTTTCCCTTTTTAATTTAATTTTATTTTATTTT
Organism: Eucalyptus microcorys; assembly: GCA_014182515.1. NCBI lineage: Eukaryota > Viridiplantae > Streptophyta > Magnoliopsida > Myrtales > Myrtaceae > Eucalyptus > Eucalyptus microcorys. Next base: position 9,616,547 of record CM024564.1, on the reverse strand, counting down.
TTATGGCAAGTGTTGAAATGAAAAATTGTATAATGTTGTTTTTTTTACGTGTTTTGACTTCTAATACCGTATAAGAGGATTGAGAGATCATTTTCCATCAATTTGTGTGTAAGTTAATATTGGTTAAATTGAGTGCCAGACACCTTGAGTGCCAAAACTTGGTATAGGTGGACTCTTAAGTGCCAAAATTTCCAAAAGGTACACTTAAGTGTAAAAATCGGAGAAGAAATGGACACTTAAGTGCTAATAACGAGAATATCCAACCAAACTGCTGACGTGGCATTTTTCGATGGCATTTTCTATAACGTGGCTAGATAAGCCTAAAACGACGTTATTTTGCCTTCAAATTTGATTTTTTAAATGAAATATTAAATTAAATTAAATTAAATGATGTGGCATTTCTTTCAAAAAAAATTTATCCACATGGCGCTAACATGGCAACAACATTGTTTTGGTTTAAGTTTGGTTTTTAAATATAAACATTAATTAAATTAAAATTAAAAAAGAATAGTGCAACAAATTAGCATGGGCCTATATAGCCCTTGTTGCTGCCTCCCCACCACCGCCAGAAATGGCCAACGAAGGTGGGGTGAGGGTCGGTCAGGGTCGCTAGGCCATTGATTTGATGCCACTATTTTTTAAATTTCATTAATATTTATATTAAAAATCAAATTTGGGGGCAAAACAACTATTTATATTAAAAATCAAATTTGGGGGCAAAACAACATCATTTTGGGACGAGCATTACTAAGTGGACATTATGGTCAGCTATGTAGACTAGTTTTATTATTAAAATAATATCTTGTCGAATTTTTGACAAGACTCACTTAAATGTCCAATTTTTTTTTTTTTAAAAGGCACTTAAGTGTACGTTTTAGAAGTTTTGGCATTTAAGACCCTATTTGGTAACTGGCCAAACAGTATCTGATTCTATATTTTGTTCTTCAAAATAAAAAAAATAACAGAAATCCGTTTGGTAAATTTTTTATTCTTGGGAACAAATTTATTCCTAAGAATAGATTTAGAACAAAATCAAGAAATTGAAAAAAAAAAAAAAAAAAAAAACTTCTTTGTTTTTGAAGACAATTCCATAATCAAGCTTATTTTCTTTTCTTTTTCTTTACTTTTCTTCTTCTCCTTCTTCCTTTGGCTAGTTGCCAATCTCTGCGATGGCTGACAGTTGGCTAGATGAGGGCTGACGATTAGCCAGACAAGGGTTAGCAATCAGTTGAATGAGGATTGGCGGCCTTGTTGAAGAGTCATCAGCCCTTGGCGAGGTAAGGCTTGGTTGACGGCTAGATGAGGTTGGCCCTTGCCTTGGCTAGGCGAGGCCAACCTTGTGGTAACTTGGTGAGTTGGCCTCAATGAGGTTGCCAGCCTGGCTGAGGTCGGCAACTAGCCAAAGGAAGAAGGAGAAGAAGAAAAGGAAAAAAGAAAAGAAAAAAGAGAAATAGAGAAAAATGTACTAAAATTATTAAAAAATAAAAAAATTCTAAATCACAGAAAAATTTGAGGGTTCTACCAAATGCATTTCTATTTTATAAATAGAAATTTTGGATAGTTATTAAATGTCTTCAAATGCTCAGAAACTCATTTAGGGAACAAAATAAAAAAAAAAATCATTTTTGAGTAGAAATCATTCCCGAGAACAAAATTATTACCAAACAGGCCTTAAGTATCCACCTATACTAAGTTTCGGCACTTGGGTTTTTTTGCCCGTTTAATTTTAAATTGGAAACGCAAAATTACATAACCACATCTAGCTAGAGAGAAATTCCTTAACTCTATTTGGCTTGACCAAAATCATCTATTGGCATATCAGCTATTGCATAAAATGTTCAGCGCACGAAAGTTACGGCCCGGTCAACCTTAAAGATGAAATTAGGAAAACTTTAGATGGTCCTCAAAGCTTTACAGATTTTCTTTTGTATCCAGAATAAACTTCCCAAATCAAATCATGTACCTATCCATTTTAGGAATTTGAGAAATTTCAAGATCCTAATGATTGATCATCGTGTATGATTGCCCATACACGTGGTTCCCCACAAATGGCAATGGTGGTGAAGGAAAAACGAAGTCATTCGAGGATAAATTATTCATGATCAATTTTTGATTACTACGAAACTATTAAGGTGGCAATTCCGTGTATCACTGGTAATTTACAATGATTGTTTGTTCCATCTTGCATTATTCAAAAAGATGCTTGATTTAGACAAAATGGGGGACAGGAGGTGGCCATTTGCTTTATCAAATGTCCCTTTGTTTCTGAACGTACACTTCCCTTTCTTTTTAGGAAATCACTGGTCGCTGGTAGAAATCTCGTCCTTTTTTCATCTATCTTATCAACCACGCATCTCTTTAATCCTACTTTTCTTAACCACTCATTTAAAAGCTAATGATATTAACTCTTGCTAGGAATTTACATCCCTTTTAGATGACCTTTTGGTCGTTTGGGACGAAGAACAATGAGTATGAAATGTCGGAATGAAAAGCTCTATGATTGCGTTCTCGTTAATGTCAAGAGAGGTGGGAATGAAAGAACAAGAAATGATAACTTTATGACCGGAACTATAATAAACGATTAAGATTTAGAATAGGTTCATTCCGTATGGAGGAAACCTTTTACGAGTTTATTAGCATTTTCTGTCTCTATAGTAATATAAAAGTTGTCCATCAACGATAAATTTACCCAAAATTAATTTTTTAGTCATGAGAAATCCCAAATTGATGAAAAATACCCTAAAATTATATGATTTTTCATGTGGACTTGTTACGTCAATTAAATTATTATCATATGTCATTTGGTTCATCAATTTCATGGTGTAATTTGATAGAAGTTAACGGAAAGCCAATATGTCACGAATGTATTGGCTTGGGACTTTTGGTGATCCAAAAATTATTTTTGGATAAATTTGTCACAGATGTATTAGTTTGGGATTTTTTCGTGATATTAACTCAAAAAAAAATATTACATTTTTATTCCAAGAATCTATCAAAGTTGATGTCTTAAATTCCTTTGTTATCATTACACATGCATGATAATGACCTGCGTCGCACGCATGACTCTTTAACTAATGATGCACACCGCAAAAACTTCATGACTAAATTCTTGTTAGACATTAAAATCAAGCGCATGCAATTTCATATATAGGTCACTTATATTTATATTTTTACTGCAAAGTTTGGTAATTAGACGCCTCCCCAATCTGAGCGGTTCCTCGAAGTTTAGAGAAAGGGAAGATTCTAGCTTGGGCAAAGGAACATAATGATGAGTTAGGATATTGCTTTCTGCTCCAAGATTTTCCTGTTTTCTCTTTAGCTTTATCCCTTAGTCGCGTAAATTTGTTACATTCACATTCTGTGGTCTAAATCGTACCGCCAAAAAGGCGATCAACGTGATGCCTGGAACTTGTAAGCCATAGACATAAACAAATAAATAAAGTAGTAAATTGAAGTGCCATAGTTTAAAGAGGGCAAGATCTAATGCGCCAAAAGAGAGTGCCACTATATTCTAAAATACATAAAAGAAGAGTCACTAATGCAAGCCAAGCTCAATAGTTCATGGTGATATTTCTTGAAAAATTAATGTCAAATATATTTGTGTCCTCATTTTCCCCATAACCCGTTTATCTACTTCATCAAAAATTTCCCTTACTTTATTTTTCAATTTTCATTTGTGATTTTATGTTTTACTCTGCATGGCCTTGAATACTTCATCTTAGTTCAAATTAGATTCATTATAGCACAATGTGTTCGATCAATTTTTTTTAGGCTCACTTAAATAACAAAATAGCATCTTAAATGATTCACTGGAGATTAGTTTTATATTTCCATTTTGTAAGCTGTGTCAAAACTTTTACTAAATGTAACTTAACCAAAAAACTGTATCTTTCACTCAAAGACCACTTATGTATCTCCACTTTGATAGGATCAACTACAGACGTGAGTTTTTCCCCTTAGAGATCACTTTACATACTTCACATCAATTATTCTTGTGTTGCTATTTACGAAAATGCCATTTTTTTTTTCCCCAAAGATGTTAATCCCCTAATTCTAAATTTCTGCACCTGTACAAAACACTCAAAACTCCTCAAACCAAATCACTCAAATCTTAAGCAAGATGTTAAAATGAGTTTGTAAGGAAATACAAATTGGTATATTTAAGTTATGTAAATGATATTTGTAGAAACATAAGTATATAGCGGTCATGAGCCAAAAGTGACTTAATTAATGTAAGATAATCATTAGTACGATCATTTTAAAGATTATGACAGTGGAGAGCTTCTAGGAAAGACACTTCAAACTATTCAGTGATCATCACACGGAAAGACCACGATTTGTAAAGTATGCCAACATATAAAAATGAAATGTTCTTTCGTGAGAGAGAGAGAGAGAGAGAGAGAGAGAGAGAGAGAGGCCTTGCAAAATCTAAAGCAATCGTCTCGAATCTAAAAGAGGAGAAATTCATGATATATGAAACGATTCGATACCGGTCAAGACAGACTAATTATTAAACAAATGTGAAACTCTTGGTAGGTTTTGGAGGATCTTTGAAACTTAGAAGAAAAAGGTGAATCGAATGATAGGCTCCATTCTTTTTCATAAGCACTAGTCTTCTTTTTCAAGAGAATAATTCATGTGGTTTTTCAGGTGGGATGATCATAATAATCTAGTCTACCTTCAAGATCGTTCACTAAATTATGAGTGCATTTGATTTAACTTTGCAAATGAGCTTTAAGTGTAATGCAAATGCTAAAAGCCAAAACTATTTGTGGAAATACAAATTGTATTTGGTAAAGACTCTTTACAAATAGACTTTGAGTTCAAGTTGTATTTGGCAAAAAAACTTTTGCAACAAGCTTTTGGTATATTTTTAATAATTTTTTTATTAAAAAAGGACCCAAAGTCTTCGCTGGTTTCAATGAAGGGCTATAGTCATTGACGAGTTAGATCAGGTGCCAGCGATTGTCGGTTGAGGTTGCCCAACCTCTGTTGACCTATGGTAAGGGTTGCACAACCCTCGTGAGACCTAGGCGGCAATCGCCTCGGTCGCATGCCACCTAGGTCGAGTGACCCTTATGGAGGGTTGCTTGAGGTTGTGCGATCTCAATTAACGGCCATTGGCGCTAGATCTAGCTCACTGGCGACTGTAGCCCTTCCTTGACCGACAAAGGGTTGGGGTCCTTTTTTAATAAAAATATAAAATGAGGGATAAAATCGAAAATTTGAAGAATTGATGAAGGTAGTTTTGGAAAAAAAAAAAAAGAAATTAACTTAAGCATTTGGCCTAGCCCAAATTAACAAGCTTGATACTAATAGGGACTAGCATTGGGCTTTTAATTTTCCCAAAGCTAGCATTCGGCCGACAACCCAGTGGAAGAACTTGCCAAACACCCCAATATTTCCATCAAAACTCATTGAGAAAACTAAACCAAATTCACCCATTGCACAATAAACTATGAAATAGTGAATGGCTATATCCAAACACAATGTAGAAAAGGAAATGCACGATGGAATGGCCAGCTTTAGTGGACCAAATTTTTTTTTTTAAAGTCTATATATTTATGTGCTCTCAAAACATTGCATCATTTTGGCTATTTCGATTTCGTCCATCATTATGTGATGTCGTTGAACAATATGCGGTGATTCGAAATGATTACATGATTTGACTTATCTTTTCATTAAAGTACATGGACTTTTTCTGGAAATTTCGGGAAAACCAAAAACAATAGTATTCCCATGGAAGCGGATAACATACAGGTACAGCTCAAAATTGGCATTATCCTATATTATAGTTTGAGAACTTATTTATATCCACCGACCACGCCGACAATATAAGATCCTTCATCTTCAAAACCTTAGATCTTGGATCGTCCATGAGAAAATTGAAGAAAAGAGAACTTACATCTTCAAGCCACGTCCATCCATACTCGACCAAAAACAATAAATAATAAAATAATAAAAAATAAATCTCTCTCTCTCTCTCTCTCTCACTAAAGGGTCAACTATTCGAACAAATAACATGTCATACTGCCAAAAAAGGATAATAATTCCATTAGTTTAAAAAAAACTATAGTAAATAATATATCATTAGTCCCATTCTATGAATACAGTGGCCAAAAATAAAACTATTTTATACTAGTTGATAACTCTAAAATACGGATCTATCCGAAAATAGGAGGTCCGCATGAACATCAGATGCTCTGAATGGAAATAGTTCGATCCAGTGGTTGGAAAAAGGTCAACGAGACCACGAAAAGAATAAGCAAATAAATTCAGGACAGAATAAACGACTATTCTTCTTTTCCTCGTCAGTTTCCTTTTCTGTACACGCCCAGATTTTCCATTTCAAGGAAGTAAGTAAATCAGACAGACAGATTGGTGGGCAGGTTTTCTAATGTTGATTTTTTCTGGCATTATACAAGGTGGAAGGCTTCTAGACCGGTGGTGAGTGTAATTAGGGGGACCTCTGTTGGTGAAGTTAGGTTTACACAATGAACAGATCTCTTAATATTTTTGGTGATGTTGATTTGTACTTATGTTGGACCGCCACACCTAAGTTCCAAGTGTCATTGAGACTAGACATGCCTGTGAAAGAAGGGTGTACAAAGTGATAGTAATTGATATTTATTCATGATTTAGGGTAGGGATCCACTAAGAAATGTGATGATTGTCTTTAACGATATTGGTCGTCGAATTTATGTACTCAGTTGGTCACTCAGATCGAATATCTAAGTCAAGAGAAACCTGAGTGCTATGACTACTCCGGAATCTGAACAAAAGAAACAATTTGAGTTGGATTTAAATTGAAAAATAAAACCTGAACACAATTTACATGGTTTTTGATGATGCAGCTACTTAAGGGGAGGAGATCAACGAGACTATTTCACTGTAACCAACAAAGATGAGATTACAATAGCTTAATCACACACGCTCAGAAATGTTTCTCAATTCTAGATTAAACTCGAACCCAACAAAAATTAATCATAAGAAGGTAGTTTCTTCACATATTTAACTCTCTTGGATGAATGCTCTCGCGGCTTCATGTGTCTCTCAATAGTTTTTACAAATATTAAGTACACTCACTATGCACACGGAATCAAATTCAGAAGTGTAGTGAAAAATTAACATCCATTTTTGCTTCACCTATGATTATGTTGGCAAAAGTCTAATTTGGACTCTCCTAATATGACTCAGATTTTTGTGCAATTTAGCTATGGGTAGGACTTCAAATTCATCGAGATTAACTTCGACCCATAGTCAATTAATATCCACCTTGGCGAGAAGTCTTAACTCTCATAGACCATCGTCTGTCTTGTACTCCTATGAGCTCCTCACTTGCTACAAATGCTAATCAAGTCCGAATGGTATATTAGAATATTTAAATAATATACCATACCTTCATTTAATAGCTTAAACTTTTAGAGTAGTTGGCGGTGATTCTTTACAAAATCTCACATGGTACTTAGACTTGATCGATGGGATAGGCTTCATTAACATGCCTGCTAGATTGTCTACTTGTGCACTTTCTCAACTAATGTGGTTCTTTGTCACATAATATCATGTAGAAATGGTTGCTAACATCTATGTATTTCGTCTACTTGTGATATATTTGACTTTGGTCAAATGTGTTGCACTCTAATTGTCGCAATAAATAACAAAATTTTCCTGTTGCAATCCCAGATCGCTAAGCAAATCTGGGAGACAAATAGCTTCCTTGGTTGCCTCGATTGATGTAATTTACTCTGCTGCAGTTTTCGATGGTTGTAGTTGCGTTTTCCAGCCGCAGCACAACCCGTTAAACTAAACACATAATCTGTCAATGACCAACGTCCATCCAACAGAATTTGGATCCACCTTACCCGTTACATCTCTTGGAGTCCGTCTCTTCCCGAATGTTAAACCAACGTCATTTGTTCCTCCGAGAAACCTCATAATTCATATCACAACTTCTCAATGTTTCTTTCTAGGAAATATTGAATATCCCTGCTCACAACACTAATAGAATGTGAAATATCTAATCTAAGACAGACCATAACATACATATGACTACCGCCACTACTAGCATAGGAACACGAGACACATACTCAGCTAAAGTCTTAAAGCCTGATGTGGCAAAATGATTGCTTGTTGCACTTAACATAGGTGAGCCGACACACAATCAAATTGCGATTCATCCTTTGCTTGCCTTGACCATATAATCTATTGTCAAGACGATCTAATAACTTTAACACACATTAAATTTCCTATGACCTGATTGTTTTTTATCCAATTTTTAATAAGGTATATATACTCGACATTGCATGGCCGGATTGGAGCGAAAATTCATGTTAGATCGTACAAGCAAATTGAGGTCATTAACCACGACCGAATTCAATGCCAACTTGGATGGCTTGATGGGCAGCATCTAATGCATACCTGCACGGTGCATGCAAAAGTCATCGTAATCGTGGGGACATGGTCCTCACGACATTAATAATGCATAACCATATTAAGTGCGTAAATAAATTCTTCGAAAAAATTAATAATATATGCTACGAAAGTCAACCCTTTGTGGGAAAAAAATTAAGAGTTTGACTTATCTCTCCAGAGACTTGACACCCGAGCATATTATAATGTCATAATAATTGACTTTATGAGCGTGACATGCACGTGTTAGGGTTGCATAATACACAAGCTAATGTAATATTTTTTTAGAGTAATTAAAATTTATTAGAGAAATATAGGAATGAAAATGACCACGTGGGGCTCCAAACTAACTTAATTATTCAAGTAATGAAAAATATAACCCGTATAAGGTATAAATATATAGTTGATAACCAATAAATTAGTTTAGCAACCAAGGTATTCACTATAACATACTGGTTCAATATTGTTAATATTCTCTTTGAATTGTGTGGACGAATATTTCTAAGGCTTTTTTTTATTATTTATTTCACAGAGAATAAATGGTTTAGAAGATATTTTACAAAAATGATTGCTTGTATCATTCGAAATAATTAGTCAATAATAAATATTTTCATTATTTATAACGATCTATGTTTAAACATTTTTATGGGTGATGAAAATATCTTTCGTTCATTCATTTTTGCAGGCAATACAAGTAATCACTTTTAAGTAAATATTTTCTAAATCATTCATTTTTTTAGCAAAACAAACGCACCTTAAGTAAGAATTTAATCAGCAACAAGGAAAATTCAATGAGGCATCTCTAAGAAAGTCATAGATTGATTTTGTTTAAAATATACACAACCAATTCTGGAGCTTAAAAAAGTACTAATTTGTCGATTAATAATTGAATTTTAATTGTTAAATATAATAGTAGTATACATGTCACCGTCTTAATTTTATTTTTATAATTGTTCTTGCCATTATTTCCCTAGAGAGGCCGGCGGCTCCATGACGGAGAATTCTTGCATACTTTGTCGGTGAAGTTCCTTAGTTTTGGGTCAATAATGTCCAGATTTTATCTCATTGACAAGAATGGCGGCTCACTTTATGCTCTTTGTACTTCCGTTTCCCCTCCCCCTCCGCAAGTGGTGGCCAACGGCCGGCGGCTCGGTCGGCCTGTCGCGTCTCGGAGGCCCGAAATGTAAAGGAGTGGATTTGAGTAACTTCCTTTCATGAAAAACTTTGGTTCATTCGATTTTGCCCAGACTAGGACTGTTTTTTTTATAGATGCGAACTTGGGCAATACATCACTCCGAAACTTCGGGCGCATCGGATGATTAGCTCTACGACATTCCAATTAATAATTCTTATAATTGGCATTGACTGCCCCGGTTGGATGTTACCATAACAGTTTTACATATCATTATAGTCTTTGACTTGAGTCATCAATGGTCAAATACTATCCAAACTCTTAGGCTCAATCTTAGGGACGATGGCTTTCTCCCATCCTGAGCTAAATTGGAATACTTATTAAGCAATCAATTAAGGGAAATTTGCAATTCCCAATATGGAACCCTCCTCTAGGCGGCATAGGGGTGATTGATTTTCGGTCCGATCTGATTCCACCTAGGAATCGAGAACCTGACCAAGAGAACTGGTTCTCAATTTTTGGGATCGGGAACCGAACCAGACCGACCTTGGATTGGGAACCGGACTAGATTGGACCCTGTCCTATGGAACTGATTACTTAGCAAAAAAAAATTTAAAAATTAAGAAAAACACAAGAATTGTTACTATTTTTAATTTTATTGCTATTTTTGAGAAATTAAAAAATATATTTAAAAAAAAAGGTTGGTTCGGTCTGGTCCGGTTCAATCTCCCCAAGAACCAGAAATTGGATCAACAATCACTAGTTTCATTTTTATAAAACTGGAAATTGGATCAAATCAGACGATCCGGTTCAGTTTGGACAGTTCGGCGTGCTCACCCCTGGGTGGTCAGGTCAAAAAGGAGGGCTAAAAAAGGTGGAGAGAAAATAGGCGAACTAGTGCTTGTGACTTTGGGTCGGGGGGACTGATGGGGCAGATGACGTGACTGTGGACGGTGGCAGGTCATCAAGCAATCCAATTCCAAAATGCCATTTGCAATTTCAGTCTGAACACGAGTCAGCTAAAACCAAACGGCGTCGTTTCAAGTTCCCGATCAGACAACGGAAACTTCTCGCCTCCTCTCCCTCTGTCGAGCGGTTTTGAATGAAGTCGGCAATGGTGGGATGGTCAACTTGAGGCAGACGGAGAAGAGCTTCGTCTCTCTTTCTTCCCTCCACGTGTGTACTAGAAATTCTTCAAGCAGATAGTGACATGAAATATGAGGTGAATGGCCTCTTCCGGCTGGATGCGTGCAGTCCCACTGGTTGGCATCGCGGGATGGTACTCGAGCTTTTGGTCATTCCGTGGAAATCTCGGCAGAGCTAACTGGGGTACCTATAATAACGCTTTTACCTCGAAGAACAATTTTTTTTTTTCAAAAATAGTTATTTTCTATTTCTACTCTAGGAGATAATTTATGAGTAAAATAACACGTTTGGTAACTATACAATATTTATATTCTTGAAATAAAAAAATAAAATAGAAATGCATTTGGTACGATTTATAAATTTTTGTATTTATTCGTTTTTTTCTTCTAGCTCACGGACCATCGATTGTTGCCTGTCGCCGCACAACCGCCGATCGTTGACTGTCGCCATTGACCATTGCTGCATGATCGCCGCCCATAGCCCACTAGTGGCTGCTGCTGACCACCGTCGGAGGTGGATGGGTGGCCGCAGGAGGGGACGGCAGCCGGTGGGCTGTGGGCGGCAATCGGTGGTCGGGCAGCGGCGACAGTGACAACGGTAGATGGCGGTTGTTGGCCGGCAAGGGTGGCCGGTGGGCGGCAGCAATGGTCGGCGATCGAGCGGTGACAATGATAGTTGCCAGCGATTGGGGACTACGGCGACGACAGTCGTCGGTAGTCGGCCAACGGTGGCTCCAGGTGGCCAGAGGTGGCTGGCGGTTGGCAGGCAGTCGACGGTGGCCATAACAAAGAAGAAGAAGAAAAGAAAAATAGAAAAAAAAAATAATTGGCTTATTTCTAGAAATTGTTCTCGAGAACAAGAAGTTACTTTTTTATTTATTGTTTCTGTTCAAAATCTATTCATCGACTACTTTTCTATTCTGGGAAATAGAAAAATAAGTTGACATTATCAAACGGATTAATGTTCATTTTTTATTCCGGGGAACTAAAGGATATGAATTAAGAGAAACATAAACGTTATTATATAGACCCTCAATAGCCTCGACATCCTTGTCATAAGTGCATAGGGTAGAGATACAGTAGTTTTGATTTAAATTTTATGTTTTGTAGCGAATGGGAGACTCCTAGTATAATATTTGAGGATGATAGATGACTTTACCTGCTTTTACCTCTCCCTTTTTGCTTCACGGAAAATAAGGAATTGTACGTGACGTAGAGCCAATTTTTTTTTTTTTTTAACTCAGACTTCTAGGGAATGGGTCCTACGATATGGACATATCAAGTCCTCCATCTTTACTTGATTATTCCGATGAAGTACTTCTTAAAAATTACCACATTCAATTATGTTAATTGGTTCTTTAATTTGCCTATTTTTCATATTACCCACAACAAATGAGAAAAAAGTTTTAAAATTATGAAATTTAGTCTAAGAAAAAGGACACATGGTTAAGTCCAAATTTCATTAAAAAAAATAAGCACGCCATTAGAAAGGTTTACTTTTAATGCTCTCATTGCTCACAAGTTTTCGACCAGTAGGAGGATGTTGTTACTCCATTTAAATGGTTATATCTTAAAATACAATAAATAATTGCCTCTTTGCTATAAAAGTATTACTATTTAATAATGACTATAAATATGTAACTTTTATGGCTATGCCTTACAGGAGCGTAGAGAGAGTCACATTGCCTAGTAATAAATTATTTTATGGTACAAGGTTAGATTGGGTCGTCTTATAGCTTCATTTGTTGGAAAGTGAAAATAATTTTATTTAAGAAATCCAGAGATACATGCATAGAGATCCAATTATATGAAGGATTATGAAACGTCTTTCAAAGATTCATGAACACCTTTCAAAGATTCATGAACTAGTTAAATCTAAAATTTTGACATATACAAATAATCCAAATTCAGAGCAATTTACACATAATTTGTGAGATTTTAATGAATAATTTTTAATACCCGAGCTGGAAAATTTCCGACGGCTCAATCAATGGAGCCAATGCTTTAGGTTTCTATAATTAAAAATAATCAAATTATTCCTAGGAAAGTTATCGGGGAGTGTGAACAGGGCCTTTTCTTTTCACCACTTTCTAACTGGAGGCCTCTGTCTTCATAAGTCAACCTGATATTCCTCCAGGTTTTATGTGGCGGTTTGGTCTTTTGAATGTGCATCGGGAGTATCAAACACATATTTTATAGCATACAAACAAGTACATGTTAACCATTCCATCCACTACAAAGGGAGAAACGCCAAAACACATCTCAGCTTTTACTCCATCGTCGCCTTAGGTCTTCAAAACTCCCATTTGCATCTAAATAAACTAGCAGCATCCATGAATTTTTTTTCTTGTGTAAAATTGGGATATGTATTTTGTAAAAGTAATTCGTAAAATTGTATGCCGTTTTGCAATATTTTGTATCAACAAAAAAGAAAAAAAATCCATAATTCATACTATTTATTAATGTGAAATATAGGGACTTGATGATAGTTATATATTCCTAGTTATTGTGACTATGGATATAGAAAGATGTTATATAGCATCAGTAACAATATTGTAATATTGAGACAAAATAATTAAATCATCACATGAAACTATATAGAGGAGTTATATCGCCTATTTGCAACATTAAAATTCATTAAAACTAATGGTATTAAATGAGATTAACCTAGGAGAGGGAGGAATCCTAGTTGGTTGCAAGATGAGGGAAGAATGCAAGAAAAATTATGTTGGGAGCACGCAACAAAAGTCCAATATCTTCACATAGGGAGATCTTCAAGAGCGAGCCCAAGTACAAGCACATTAATATATTTAATTGGATCTATCTTCACTCAAAAACTTAAATCAATGAGTTATAGGCCAACTATGATATATTTATTACTTAACATCACATCAATTTTTCAATGTGGGACTTCTCTAACACAACTCACACATGTGTCCTTACAATCCCCCCAAGTGTGAACTTTAGTGTTAGGTTTACTCCCCCTTAATTCAAGGGGTATCCTTCTGTCCCATCTTCATCCTTACGAGCCTGTGTTACTACGCCACAATGCCCACCTACTTGGAAACCGTAATCTTTGGCTCTGATGTCATTTGCTAGGAGCACGTAATAGAAGTTCGATACATTCACCTGGGGAGATCTTCAAGAAGGAGTCCAAGTCTAAGCCTATTTATATATCTAGTTAGATCCACATTCACTCAAAAGTTTAAATCAATGAGTTATAGACCGGTTATGATCTATTAACTACTTAACACCACATCAATTTTTTAATGTGAGACTTCTCTAACACAACTCACATGTATATTCTAACAAATTATTCTTGGAAGTACTTGACACTTAGGCGGGGATGCACTTGACACTTAGGTGGCTGAGCTTAGAGTTAAGGTGACTAAGATTAGTCTTTATTTTTATTTTGTACTCTTAGATGGGTAAGGGTGAGAAATATGAGAGAGAGAGAGAGAGAGAGCGAGAGAGAGAGAGAGAGAGAACTAAGGTCAATCTTTATTTTTATTTGTACCCTTAGATGGGTAAGAGGGAGGGAGGGAGGGAGAGGTTTCACTGATGTGTGGAGGCAGCCACCGATGGCAAAGGGCAATGCACTTGCCGATTAGGTGGCTGAGCTTAGAGTTTGGGCTACTAAGGTAAATCTTTATCTTTATTTGTACTATTATATGGGTAAGGGTGAGAAATATGATGGGACATAATGTGAATTAAAAAGCACCAATTAAACATAACTACAGATATTAATTGACATAAGGTGTAAAGTCAACAGGTCACTCTATATATTTTCGTAAGTGATGAAAATATTTTCATTTATTTATTTTCATAAGTGATAGAAGCTATCTTATTTACGAAAACATCTTATAAATTATTTATTTTTGACAAAACAAAAAAACTCGTATTGGACCCAAGCAAGTCCTTGAAAGGCTAACGGAGGAAACATGTGGGAGAACTGCCCTAGGGTGAAAGACCTCGCACTGTTCTCATATTTCCTCTTTATCGGGAAGACAAAGATAGACAGAAAATTAGGGGACCTCACGGTGTGAAGGTAGACATCACGTCAGGATTTCGGTTCTGGTTACTACCGGGTAAGCAAGTATAGTAGTTTCCCGTGCCTGAAGTGAATGAGGGTGGTTAAATGCCCTAGATTGACACGCCTTACGGCACTATCCTCAACTACAGTCACAATATATTCTTTTTTCTCCGTCGAGATTGCTCCAGCAGATACAAGACTTAAATAGGCATCCCCGTCTTTCAAGAAATCGGATGGTTCGTAGTCGAGTCGCGCGATCCAAGGACATTAAACTCAGTCAGAAGAAGTATTCCTTCTTCAGTTCCCGGTTTTGGCCCCCTCCTCCCCCTCCCGCACCCCGCCCCGCCACACACGTGCGCGCGCGCCAAATTTCCTCCAATAGATTTAGACTTCACTTACCTCTTTTTTTTTAACCATATATAAAACGACCGCAATGATACACCCCCAATATTACAAAAGAAATTGTGAGATCTCCATGCCTCTCAAGAAATAGATTGTTAATATTTCACTAAGAATAAGATACCATCAAGATAATGGTCGATTAATCTTGTATAAATTGTTTCGCGTTCCTCTTTGATTAAGTAAAATCATCTAATCTCGAATGTTATTTACTATCCATGAGATTTAGGGAGTTTTTTTTTTTTTTTTATTAGTCAAAAGAGAGTTGAGAAGCGTTCTTAAGGTTCAATGGAAAAATACGGCTTGATACTCACAGAATTTGTTAAGGGACGGTTTTTTTAAACGACTGCCCATTTAAACTTATTTGTCCCTTACCAAAAAAAAAAAACATTTATTAACACCCTTTTTTCTTTTTTTCTTTTACGAATACTTGGAAGTTGAGAGGGGAAAAATATATTTTTTTGGTGAAATTATAAGGTTTCCTAAAAGATCGTATACTATTTCCTCCTTCTAGCCTCCATAAAAGGTGTTTTTTTTCCTTCATTAAGTCATCGCCTAAAAAGGGGAAAAAAGAAAAGAAAAAAAAGGGGTGTTTCCGAATTCAAAAGCAAATGATCAATCCTCTCTTGTTGATATATACAGAATGCTATTAAATATATCCATATATATATATAATTTATGTATCTCTTTAAAACTCTATTCATTTTAAAATTTTTACAATAGTGACGTGTTGATACGGTGCACGGTTCCTGAATCATCAAAACAAAAAAAAGTCCTAAATTTATGTCATTGTGATATATTTGCTCAAAATTTATATCATTATGACACCAAAAAAGAAGGAAAAAAAAACAGAAGGAGAGTAAATAGAGTGGCTTCTTTTCAATTAAAGCCACAGTAGGGACAAGACAGAAAATTAACTGTGAACCGAGCAGTGAGAGAGAGAGAGAGAGACACCGTGGAGGCTAAGAAAGCCTTTATATGCAGAGGTGCACGCGTATAAGCTGAGCAGCCCGCTCCTTCTCCTTCTTCTTCTTCTTCTTTCTTGGTCTCGTGCTTTTGCTCTGTGTCAGCAATGGCGGGTGCTGGCCGCTCCAGAGGGGGCGTGTTCGGGGTCTCGCTCGCGTGCGGCCAAGAAGAGTTCCAGGACCTGTCCCGCGACGGCAGCCACTACAGCCTCTCCACCAGCATCCTGCCTTCTCTCGGCGCCCGGAGCAGCCGCCGAATCAAGCTCCGGCGGTTCATCGTCTCGCCTTACGATCGTTATTACAGGCACCGCCCCTCTCTTCGCTCTCTTTTTCTTTTTCCTTTTCCCTTCTGGGTTTCCGTTCTCTCGTCGCTTCTCGTCCTTCTTTTCTGGTTTTCGCTGGAAAGCTCGGAGCTTGCTCTGTTTTTCTGTCCAATGCTTGTGAAGAGAGAGCGACATTGAATCTCGCGGTGCGTTGCTTGGAACTCCGTGTGTTCTTCGTGGGTGTTCATTCCCTGTTTGCTTTTTTTTTTTTTTTATGTGGTTTCTGGTTCTTGTTTTGTACTGTGCAGAAAAGTTTGTTCCTTTTCGCTCGTTGGTTTTGCAAAATCTTGTTCCTCTGCTCTGAATGAATTCTCTCTCCTCTTTCGTCTCTTTTGTTCCTTTTCAGTTAAAGTAAACAAAGTCACCGAATCTGTGGATTCTTGGCGAAAGTGTAAATTTGTTCGGTTCTTTCTTGGCTTTCTTCCAGAGTATGGGTTGTGATAAGGTGATCTCATCTTGGATACATATATGACTTTCCTTTTACTGAACTTGTTTCTTGCTTTGAAACATTATGTAGAGGAATGATTTGCTGGTTTCCTGGCAAATTATGTGCCAAATATGCTTGGAAACTGAGTGATGATCGCTTTTCCCTTTTTCTTTTTTCTTTCTTCTTTCTTCTTTGTTGGTTTCATGATCTTGCAGGGTATTCGGAATGGTAGGTTCGTCTACTAGGAACATGAGATCCGATAGCCATTTCTGCTGTGATTTTTTTTGTAATAGTTTGTTGGCTTTAACTGTCAAAGTCAGAGAGAAGCCGTTCCTAACCGGTGGCCTTGAGAATATATGATTGACTTCTGTCTAGAACTCCCAAGCAACTTGTGTGGTTATTAGTATTTTTTTTTTTTTTTTGCCTTTTTTCCTCACCTGCCTCTCGGCCTACACCAGAAATTTTGGCTTTTTGAAGGTCAAAGAAGAAGAATTATTGGAATTCTGATCTATGAATATGAGCTCAAGTCTTGAAATATGCATATGCACAAATAAAATATGGAACTTCCTCCTTCACCAAAAAAAAAAAAAAAAAAAAAAAAAAACCATGGCAGGAAATGATTAGTCGCCATCACAGAGTTTAGTATGATTTCGAATGTATTTGCCTTGGATAAATCCTCGTAATTTTCTCTTATTATCACTGAATTGAAGTTATCTTTGCGCAGGTGTTGGGAGACTCTCCTTGTCGTTCTGGTTGCCTACACAGCTTGGGTGTCGCCTTTTGAATTTGGGTTTCTGAGAGATCCAGCGATAGCATTGTCCATTATCGATAATATCGTCAATGCATTCTTCGCCATAGACATCATATTGACGTTCTTCGTTGCTTATCTTGATAAAAATACTTACCTTCTTGTCGATAATCCAAAGAAAATTGCTTGGAAATACACAACCACGTGGTTTGCCTTCGATTTAATATCCACAATTCCATCCGAACTTGCTCAGAAAATATTCCCATCAAACTTCAATTCCTATGGCCTTTTTAACATGCTTCGCCTTTGGCGTCTACGAAGAGTCAGTGCCTTATTTTCCAGGTAATGTTTTTTTCCCCTTGAATGAATCACAATTGCGAACCTGTACACTGCGAAAACTTGATTGGTATTGTCATATCTGCAAACAGATTGGAGAAAGACAGGAACTATAACTACTTCTGGGTTCGATGTGCAAAACTCATTTGTGTGAGTGTCCAAGTTATTTAGGATCAATATGATCATGACCAAACATATTGATATTTCCTTCCTGTAATAAAAAGCTCTGTGTAATTTACCTTCTTCAGGTCACCCTTTTTGCTGTTCATTGTGCTGGGTGCTTCTATTACCTCCTCGCTGCGCGATATCGAGATCCTAAAAGGACATGGATTGGTGCCATAATGGATAACTTCCTTGAGCAGAGTCTGTGGATCCGGTATGTGACTTCAATTTACTGGTCAATCACTACTCTAACGACGGTTGGCTATGGGGACCTGCATCCTGTCAATACAAGGGAGATGCTCTTTGACATCTTCTACATGCTCTTCAACCTTGGGTTGACTGCTTACTTGATTGGTAATATGACCAACTTAGTCGTTCATGGGACAAGCCGAACCCGACAATTTGTGAGTATTGCGCTTATTTGTTCCTGACACAATTGCTTAGAAAAGTGTCTTGTAATGTATTTATATGACCAGCTTTTATGTCCGTAAGCAGTGATTTTGGATCCCAATTCTTTCTTTACTTTCTTATCATTGTTCACTTTTTTTGTTCAAATTCTAGAGAGATACCATACAAGCTGCTTCAAGCTTTTCCCTGAGGAACCAACTGCCTCCTCGGCTGCAAGATCAGATGCTAGCGCATTTATGTTTGAAGTACCGAACAAATTCGGAGGGACTGCAGCAACAAGAGATTCTCGAGTCACTCCCTAAAGCAATCCGTTCAAGCATTTCGCATTACCTTTTTTACTCTCTAGTGGATAAAGTGTACTTATTTCATGGGGTTTCAAACGACTTGCTCTTCCAGCTGGTACTAGCAACATAACTATTCTGCAAATTTTCACTTTGCACATAACAATTTTGATTGGCTGTCCGTAGTCGCATGTTTCCTAATAATTTGTGTTGTCCGTTGTATTTTGGAAAGGTCTCAGAGATGAAGGCTGAATATTTTCCTCCAAAAGAGGATGTGATTTTGCAAAATGAGGCGCCTACAGATTTCTACATACTTGTCACTGGCGCTGTGGTAATGAACCAAAACCTGTCATTTTACCAGAAATTTGACATGCAAACTTTGATTTTGTGGTTTATGGCTTCTTTTGAAAATAGAATTCCCTAAATTGAAACTAAACTTTTCCGAAGTTAAGGTTTAACATGTATGATATCATGCAGGATCTGCTGGTAATGAAGAATGGAACCGAACAGGCAAGTCTGACTTCTCCATAATTGACACCAAGAAATTTGCTTGCAAGTAAAAAGTAAGGAACCTACTGACATTAGTGTGGATGGCACAGGTTATTGGTGAAGCTAAAACTGGAGATCTCTGTGGTGAGATTGGCGTGCTTTGTTATAGACCGCAGCTCTTCACAGTCAGGACCAAACGGTTGAGCCAGCTGCTGCGGCTGAATCGTACTACATTTCTTAATATCGTCCAGGCTAATGTTGGTGACGGGAATATAATAATGAACAACCTCCTTCAGGTATGAATTCTGTAGGAAAAAAAACCATATTATAGCAGCTGTTAGTATGGTAATTCGTCTGGTTAAATTTTTCATGGTGTTCTTAGTTTTTTTTTTTTTTACTATAATTCATGACAAGGGTTTTGGTGTATTCTTTGTTCATAATATTGTCCTAGGTCCATTTTGTAATATCGATGGTGATTTTGCTGCACAGCATTTGAAAGATCTCAAAGATCCAACCATGGAGGGTGTCTTGCTGGAGACAGAGAACATGTTGGCTCGCGGTAGGATGGACCTGCCTCTCAGTTTGTGCTTTGCAACAATGAGAGGAGATGACTTATTACTAAACCAATTGTTGAAACGAGGTCTCGATCCAAATGAATCAGACAACAGCGGGAGGACTTCACTGGTAAGTATGAAAGTCCAGCGATTTCGCTTATTTTGATGCAATTTCCATTGGCTAAAAAATCATTCTAAATTTAATTACCTTTTTCGTAATTTCAGCATATTGCAGCATCTAAAGGAAGCGAGAATTGCGTGCTTCTTCTACTGGACTTTGGGGCAGATCGTAACAGGCGAGGTATCATCTTTCTTATTGATATTCTACATTAATTTGATTGGATTTTCATGGTTATATCTCGGTATCACATTCGTATATCGATGCTGCGTATTTAATGCTTTATCATATTCCCAGTATTTCAACATTCTCTAATTAGTTGATCAACTATCTACAAAAATGCCATCCATGTTTTTTCCGTCATATGCTAAGACTCTGCCGTCTGCTGATTTCCAACGAGCCCTCCTGTATTACGAGAAGCTCTTAAATTCCTGTCAAGTGGGTCACAAGTTTGAAATTGCATACTTCTTTATGGCCCTTCTCTTACTTTATCTGTGGCCCCTTGTGACATGTCTTTGGCTGCATATAGTATCGAGCTGTCAAAATGAGCATACCTTCTGACTATTAAGGGGGGGAAATAATGGTTTTGGGATGATACCCACATGTGGACTTTCTTAACATACTTGTCTCTCCATAGATTTCGCGAGACACCTCCCTGTATGAATCAGATTAAGTAACATTTTCTTCAAAATGCCCCTTTTAGTTGATCTTTCATATCCAAATTTGGTAAACCATGACGCCATGATTTGACAGGTTCCATTCATGGAATCTGTATTGCATTGTTTTGGCACATTGACTTTCA
Source organism: Eucalyptus microcorys (assembly GCA_014182515.1). NCBI lineage: Eukaryota > Viridiplantae > Streptophyta > Magnoliopsida > Myrtales > Myrtaceae > Eucalyptus > Eucalyptus microcorys. The sequence continues at coordinate 9,595,816 of CM024564.1, read as the reverse complement.
CTTCCCTTTCTTTCTTAGCAAATCTTTGGGATCACATGTTAGTAGTAGTCAACATGATGTTCTTATCCAGAAGGTGCAGCAACCAGCTAGCATGCGTAGATGCAATATCTTCTCTGTGGTGGTCAACGTCTAGATCTGTTTATTCACCTGTCCAGGCATCCTAGTCGTAGGACTCCACTCAAAGAAAACAGACAATATCTCTTGAGATATAAATCAATCCGTGTCTATGCCAACATGTGAAGAAAATTAATAATTCACTGCTAGATCGGTCGGTTCATGTCTGTTGACTTGCTTCATGGTGTTGAATGGTATCAACTATTGGTAAATTTTCCAGACGCTGCTACGTTTGTCCAAGTTCTCCGTGTTATTGAATGTGCCGACATATAAATATGAACTCGAGTCATGCGATCCTGCGACTATCGCTTTTACTTGAAGATTAGTATGCCTGACTCGGAGTGCTGGGCGCATTGCCTTCACTCTTGCTTTAACTTAACTTTCGTTCCATTTACTAGAATATCTCCTAGAGGCCTTTCCCTTGCTCTGATTCAAGTTCACTCATTTGACAGTAAATAAATTTACAATTTTTCAGACTCAGAGGGAAGTGTGCCGCTTTGGGAGGCCATGCTGGGCGGTCATGACCCCGTCATCAAGTTGTTGGCTGAAAATGGTGCGAATATAAGCTCCGGAGACGTCGGCCAATTCGCATGCACCGCGGCTGAACAGAACAACCTTTACCTACTCAAAGAGATTGTGCATTATGGAGGGGACGTCACACTTCCCAGCAGCCGCGGGAACACAGCCCTCCACATTGCTGTCTCCGAAGACAACCTCGAGATTGTGAAGTTCCTTCTGGAGCAAGGGGCTGACATGGACAAGCCAGACGCCTTTGGCTGGACGCCGCGGGATTTGGCTGACCAACAGGGGCATGAGGAGATAAAACTCCTGTTCCAATCATCCGAAGATGCCAAGCCACAGTCCGTCATAGCCATACCTGAGAAACACCATGAGGCCCGCTTACTAGGGAGGTTCACTAGCGAGCCGATGATCCGTCCGGCATCACAGGAAACCAACGTGGAGGGATCGTGGGGCCACAGCCGCCCGAGGCGTCGGAGCAGCAACTTCCACAATTCTCTCTTTGGGATTATGTCAGCTGTGCACAGCGGCGAGAAGAGGGAGATGCCTTTTCCGGTCAATCAAGTTTATAGTGTCAAGAGTGGCGTCAGCCCGGCAAGGGTGACCATCAGTTGTCCTGAGATAGGAGATAGTGCAGGGAAGCTAGTGCTGCTTCCGGGGAGCTTGGAAGAGCTCCTCGAGACTGGAGCTAAGAAGTTCGGTTTCATGCCCACCAAGATTCTAATGAAGAACGGCGCGGAGGTGGACGACATCGAGGTGATTAGGGATGGCGACCATCTTATCTTTGTCGGCAGCAATGGCAGGTCGAGGGAAGACCATAACTACTACTCATTGAGCTAACGCAGCAGTAAATTTTTGCCAAATTTTCTTCTCGTTTATCATGGTGGGTTCTCCTCTACCGTGCGCAAATGTGAAGACAAAGTCTTGCATTAGAACTGGAAAATAGATGGTATGGAGGACCTTCCAATTTGTATATCTGTTTCCTATTTTTCCAAATTTTGACACAATCATCCAAGGATGATGCATTTCTTCCTCCCTTTGTTTTGGGGTAGATATGATGAGACAGATCATATACTCATAAGGGTTGAAAGGTGAGGGAAAGTGATGACAAATTGGGGGGGATGTGGCCATGATAAGAGGGGTCAATCGGATCTGGTGTGTGTGAACTCTTGCTCAATGAACATTTCACACGAGTCAAAGCAGGTGAATGCACTTCATCCAGTTCAAGCCTGCAATCTAGTTAATCTTGTGTGTCGGCACATCGGAGTGCACTGCACCAAAAAGTTCGGATCCTCTTTTTATTTAAACCAAGATCTGGGAAATAAGAAAAATGAATGTTTTACAATTATATTAATCCTGTTCGGATGTTTATTTTCTGCTAGCTCATCTCTTAAATTTGGAATAAGGGATAAGCGTATTGAAAGTTTTAAAATTTATTACAAAAATATAATTGAATCTTAAAACTTATTATAAAATGCAATTGAGTTATAAAACTTTCAAAAAGTGCAATCAAGTTTTAAGATTTGTCAAGTTGAACTAATTAAGTCTTTCCATGGATTACACTTTTTAAGATTCAATTGTATTTTTATGATAGAATCAAGAATCACCCACTAAATTAAACCGATTTTAACTATCCGAATCACCCACTAAGGATTGATTTCGAAAAACTGGAACCGATAACTATCCGTTGGTTCTATAGATCCACGCAAGAATCGAATTGTTGGTTTTGTCCAATTTTGGGGTGGGCCGACAGGACCGGTCTCACCAAGCTTCATGCACTTAGACAAGGTGAAAATCACCACAAGTTAATGGGTGTTGACCTTCAAATTAGGAATATTAGGGTTTTTATTTGTCTTAAAATATTTTTGTCAAATTTTTTCTTAGAAATTAGATATATTTATAAAATACTGGTTTGGTCTGAGTGGTGAGTGGGTGGTTTCACACCTAAAACTGAGAATCGGACTTGTGCCCACTAGTTCCAATAATTTGGAATAGAGAATCTAATAGCTACCTTAGGAAATGCTTAATCCAGTCCGGTTCGGTTTCGGGCAGTCTAAGCGGTTTCTAATCTTTTGCACACTCCCAATAAGTTTTAAAATTTGATTGCACTTTTTGAAAATTTTAGGATTTGATTATACTTTTTTTTTTTAAATTTTAGAACTCAATTATACTTTCGTAACAAATTTTAGGGCTTTTGGTACTCTTATTTCTTAAAAACACTTGGGATGTAATTCCATGTGGGTGATTGAAACCGATCCAATTGAGAAATCGGATTAAAGAAGAAAATGGCAGATAATATAAAAATAAATTAAAGTTGGAGATGGACTCTTACCAACAGACAATATCGGCGTGGTTGGGATTTGGTTTTCTTTTTCTCTTTTTTCCGCCCTAGTACTTTTATTTATTGCTTCATTACATCTTAGGCTCAAGTTATGAGTTACCCCCGACCCCTTAGTCTAGTCATACTTCAAAATCATAAGCTATATGTGTGAATTTTATGCTAAATAGAGTTAGATAAATCATTTTTCGTAAAAGCTTAAATTGTTACAAAAAGTGTTCAAAGTGAATTCTTTTTTGGATTAATCAAAGATGGAAAAGCAAAAGACCTAACTCAAATAGAAGTTGATAAAATATGAGAATTTTTATTGTCAGGGAAACAAGAAGTTTGTAACTAAAAAAAATCCAATAAGCGTTATTAACTCTTTTAAGCAAGAGTTAGTAACTTATTTGGAAAAAAGTTGATAATTACTCTAATTAAGATCAATTTCCAAAAAGAGTTGTAAATTTGACTAGTTGGTAAGAAAGACAAATAAAAATTGCTTGCTCAACATAAAAGTGTGAAAAGTTAAAAAGAAAAACTAAACATATAGTGGAAAACAAATCAAATGAGAGTTTGTAAATCAAAACTAATTGGTAACCTAATGAAAGAAAGTCCTGTAAACCACACAAATAAAGGTTGGTGAATTTATATAAGAGTTAACAAACTTAAGGAATTTGTAAGAAAGACGAACTAAAGTTGGTAAATGATGACAAAAATTAAAAGAAAACAAATAAATGTGGTGGGTAACTCAAATAAGAGTTGGTAGCATAAAATTAGTTAGGAAAAAACAATTTGTAAGTCGCAAAAATAAAGATCGAAAAATTCACATAATAGTTAGCAATTTTAGGGAAAATGAAACTAATAGTCCTTAAACTTTTATTCAATGTGCAATGCCATCCATGAACATTTATTCACATAATGTAGTCCTTGAATTATTCTTAAACGTGTAATCTAATCCTTAAACTTCCAATTTATTCAATCCTATCTCTTAACTTTCCATAACAAAATCAAATTGGATCTGTACTATTCACAAGATTTCATGACGGGGCTAGCCCATTGTCCCCGTTGGACTTGCTTTTATTCTTTTATATAAAAAGCCACGTTGGAATTATCATTTCATTAAAAAAAAAGTTATGTAGGACTCTTTATAGGAATTTATTGCCGGGGGGACTTTAGTGATTGTTTTTTCATGATATGGCACTACAGTGATCTATTCAAAAGTTTTGACACTAAAATAAATGTCATATGTAATTTATGTTACTTCTAGTGTCTTTTTCCCCTTTTAGCTTATGATCTCTATAATAGTAATCATAGAACCTCATTTATAGTTAGATCGAATTGAAATTCATTTTTTTAAGAATAAGTGTTTTCATAAGAATATCTAACATCGATATTAATTTATTTGTAGCCATACTAATCTCGATCTAAATCGCATTCCTAATTTTTAGTCAGATGAAAATTTCAAACTTTTGTGTTTTGTTTTGTTTTTATTTATTTTTTATTTGAGTTTAGTTAAGTCTATAAAATAAAGAATTAAGGTAGCAAGAATATCAACCTGATACAATTATAAATAAAGTTCTGCTTTACTTTTATAGGGACATTACATTAAAATATACTTAAATGAAGCAATCATAATGTTTATAAAGACCAAAAAGGTTAAAAGTAATAAAAAGATAATAATATCTTTTGTTGATTTAGGAACAAATTGAAATGAAAAGACATTTGAAAATCCAGAGAATAGTGAAATAATAAAAACATTTCAGTTTTTTTTAATGGAAAATTGAGGGACTACATTCAACTAATTGAAAGTTTATGGATTAAATTGAATATTTAGGTATAATTTAAGGACCGCATAGAATGATTTAAAACTTTAAGGATGACATTACACGTTAAGCTAAAGCTTAGGGACTATTAGTTTCATTTTTTCCACAAATTTAAGACGTGGCGAAGAAAACTAATAAAATTTCTTAACAACGTCTTAAATTTTTTAGAAAAGATAAGAAAAATTGATGAATTGCACCATAATAAATGTTGGTAATTTTATAATGTGTCTGTAAGTTACCAACAAGTTAGTGCAAAATCAAATGAGCGGTATTATTTTTTGCCAACAATTTTTTTTTTATAATTATCAATTATTTCATAAATCTATAAGAAATAAACTTTTTTTTTTTTGGGTTGGGGTGGGGGTTGGGGACAGGGTAGTGGAATATTTTCTACTTTGTCATTCGGAAATCAATTTTCTTCCAATCTTTAGCAAAATGTAGGAGGGTTCCTCGAAGTAATCCATAAAATGCTACTATCTTGTCAATCTCATGCATTCTTATGAAATCAACTCCTCCAAAGACTCGACTAATAGACCAACCATGACTAGTTCAAATTCCACAAGACGACTTGTATCATGTCTTGTCTTGTCGACCGTATTCGTCATTTGATTTCTCTCGACTCAAGAGCATCCGCAAGAAGGTGTCGAGAAAATGCCTCGACTAGCGTTCGACAAATCAAAGTCCCAATGTTTTGTCCTGGAATCCCAATTCTGTTTCTGTGCCTGACTGCGTCCTCTTTTGTTCGGTAATAAGAGCGTGCTTGACTTGGCGTTTACCTGCCCACGGCCAATCAACTTGCCGATAACACGTCCTGGGCTAGTGACAATTGTCCTCTTCGTCCTAAGAGAAGACGATCGGATTGGTCTTGTCTAATCCGTCATTCTCGCGTGATGGGGTCGAAGATGGGTAAGGTGATTGAGCTGGAAGAATTACCAAGAAAATCATAAATTTATTATAATTACACCAATTCAACTTTAAACTTTTTTTTGACAAGTCATAAATTTTTTACAATTTTATCAATTTAATCTATTTAGTCAATTTTGACCGACCGATGCTGACATAAACAATTTTTAACAATGTTTTTTTTTTTTTCCAAAATTTATTTATTTATTTATTTTTATTTTCTTCTTCCTTTTCCTCTTTTCCCCATAGTGCTGATGAGGCCCTCCAAGAGCTGCGAAGCTCTCGTTGGCTGTGAACAAGCCTCCCTCTGCCTGTGGCCCCCAAGGCCATGGTGAGGCTAGGCCAGCCTGGCTGGCCTTGTCGGCAGTTGGCGAGGGCTTCACAACTCATGCCCAATGGCAAGCGAGCCACACTTGCTGCTATGGGGAAAAAAAAAGAAGGAACAAAAAAAAAAAAAGAATAAAAATAATAAATTCAAAAATTCAAAAACAAATATTATCCATGTTAGCATTGCCTGGCGCCACATTAGAGCCGATTTGCCAAAATTGATCGGATGAACTAAATTGGCATAATTATAAAAGATTTAAGATTGAATTGACCAAAAATAGTTTAGAATTGAATTGACATAATTATAATAGATTTAAAACTTTGTTGACACCCTTTGGTTGAGCCCAACAATGATGGATGCGGGGATAGTGGTGACAAACTCGATGATTGTTGGAGCGGACGTGGTTGACCCTAGCGGCAGATAGAGGTGTGGCGCCGATGTTGGGCTTATGCAAAAGTAGTGTTAAATTAATGTTTCGAGTTTGAATTCGGATAACGATTTGTTAAACCGAATTTGTTGATAAAGATTTCTAAATAGAAGAAACTTCTGTTGGACTCCATAAAGGATTACAAAAGAGGAAATAAAATAGAATAAATAAAAAAAAGCAGCAAAGTTTTCTTCTCCTGCATGCATGCAGGAGGAGGCCGAATAAGATTAGTTATGTGGGGCCCAAAGTCAAATGTTTGACTTTGGGCACACACATATTCCATGCTGAAACCCTACAAAATAAAGAAAGGAGCCGTACATCAGCCTGCTTTCGAAGAGTGCAAGATTCCTTGAAGCCACGCGAAGCTTTCCAAGGAACGAAAAGATTTACGTACGTTGACCAAAGATGAATGCCGGAGTTCTTGATTTTGGCATACCTAAAGCGTTTTGTTTTGAGTTTGAACGCATGGTAATTTTGTGCCATGAAGTTTATGTCAAAGTGAGTTGTTTATTTATAAATACTTTGAGTTTGGGGTTAAATTTTAAGTGTGGGAAATACTCAAGCGTGTAAGTGATTGTAAATTCTGATTATCCGATTATAGTAAATTATTTGCTGCTGGCTCTCCCCGTGGACGTAGGTACCGATACTCAGACCAAACCACGTAAATTTCTGGTGTTCTTATTATTTCTCGTTTATTTCTCTAGCGATTTCGCGTTGACGTAAATTGCAAGATCTCATCGTTTCCGCGTATTATATTCCAACAAGTAGAATCCTCACAAGTAGAGTATTGAGAAAATGTGAGGTCTTTAATTGTTTAGGTATGGCAAATTGCAAATCAATTTGACAATGAAAAAATATTTTGTGGGGATAGATGCGCTTATAAATTTGATAATCGCATGACAACTCAACTTCTTGCCAATTTTTTATTGCACATAAATTTTAGGACTTTTAGTTCAGTTACCTCCGAACTTGGAAAAAATGAAGTGATTTATCCAAACATAAGGAGGGATACTGAAATTTTTCTTTCCTAATCCTGACACCCGAAAGAAATAAAAAAAAATTGTCCCCTTTTTGTAGTCGGTTCTCATATTTTGAAACAGAAATATATCCTGGGACGGTCACTAGCTAATAAAAAAGGAGGGTTTAAAATTCAAACTAAAAGCAAATCCTAATATTTATTGTGCAGATAACGTGGTTTGTTGATTATGCCACGTCAGCCGTGTGATCATCATATAGATAAAGTATAGTTGGTTCATCTTAAAAGGAGGAATTTTTTAAAATTGGTTTAGGTGAGAGAAATTAAAGCAATTGCGTAAGTAGGTATGCATGTTAGGTGCGATTATTACACCCCTCTTGCACCGAAAACGAAGACTAGCAATAAAGAGAAGCTTCCAAATCTGGGGAAGCCTCCAAGAAATTCATGTCCGACCTTCTCACATGAAAAATCTGTCCCTCTCTTTGATTAATACAACATGAAACGACGTACGATTGTAGAAAAATGGAGGAATGACGAACTTATGCAAGACAAAGAAGACCGATATTAACGGCGGGAAAAGAAGGGAAAAAAAAGAATAACGAATGTTTAACAACAATCGATCATCATTCTAGAGGACGACGCAAGAATCGATCCAAGTCGATTTTCATTCGTCGAGTTCCCTTTGGACTTTCTCTGCCTCTCCATCCTTCAATATCGAGCAGTCGCCAGATTATCTCCAGAATCTTAGATCAGACCCTGCACGTTCCGGACACAAAAAAAAATATATGATTTTGAAAACTTTACCATATCGAAGTCAACGTGCTGATATTGATTTCGTCAGCGGATTAGGCCGTATCCATTTTGAAATTTGCTTCTATCCCACCTTATTTTAATCGACAATTAATGCGAACGCCGGCGTCGCAGCTTTGATACGCTCATTGTTTTTGAATTACAAAATATGCCCGTTGTAAACATATAAGAATTGCGACGAACTTAGTTTTTGGTTTGGCCGATGACACGAATTGTCTAACATGATTGTCGCATTACCGCTGCTATTTAGATTAAAGTTTTGGTTCGATGTATTGTGATTGCAACTGCAGCTGGAGTTTAGCAAGACAGGTTGATCATTGGAAGTTCTTATACCCTGAATTACTGCGATTCCTTTTTGGAAGCATCCGAATTCCGAGTTTTCCGCAAGGATTCTATCCTCATACGTCGGAAAAAAGGGCGGAAAAGAATTCGCAAGCTCGAAAAATGGTGTCCAACTGACTAGCACGAGATTCACAGAAAGTACGGAGAAAGGGGGAGACTGGAGTTACTTACTGTTGGAACTCGACGTTGATAGTAGTCACGGAGGAGTTGGCAATGGCTCCGAACGCGGTCTGAGACAGGACCAAGGTGGCGCCGGTGACGGACTGCTTGGAGGCGACGGCTGCAGACGAGGACGAGAGGGCGTAGTCGACGATCTTGATCTGGATAGTGCGTTCGGGGATGCAGGTGCCGGACTTCGACGCGCTGATGCACCGCACCAGGTACTGCCTCCCACACGCCGCCCCGTTGTCCCACACCCCATCACCCGCCGCCGCGAACAGGTTGCTGGACGGGAACTGTGATGGGTCCCCACCGTAGCATTCCGTCGCTAAAAGCAAAAGGGTTAAAGAGAGAAGTCATATAAGCTTCTACGTCTGCCAAATCAATATAAGTCCATTTCTTTTCAAATGATGGAGAGAACTTCTCTCCTCATTCTCTCTTTTCCTAGGGTGAGAACTTACGTTGGTATGGAGGGCTATAGTGAGAAGCCGTGCCGACATCGCCACGGGCCATGAAGACAATCTCCGAGAAGGCGGAGGTGAGGACGAGGAGGAGACATGGATGAAGGCGTGCAGGGAGACTCCTTTTGATAAACATTTTTTGGGAGATGGAGCGGAGGAGGGAAATTCTGTGCATATATTCCATCAAAGTCAACGCTTATTTTTTTTTTTCCATAAGATGATATGAGTTACGTGACATAAAGCGTAGATACCAACCTTACAGAGATCAGGCCCTACAGATTTAATATACAGACGTGAGGTGGTAGCTTTGCTGCCAAATTAATGTGTGAACTTCTGCATTTTCTATTTTTAGCTCTGAAGAAATCTTAGTCGCTCCTGACCAGTCAAATGAGACATTTCCCTTAGCATAAACGCCAAATCGGAACGCGTATTCAGCCGCTACGGAGGTTTTCTGGAGAAAACGTGGATTGTTCTTGGAAACCTGTAGCATCCGTAATCGATGGGACTTGGAAAAATGTGCACGTGAAGTGCTGATCCGAAATTCTTGTAGACCGGCGGATGATCAGGCTGCATGCATGTCCAGGATTTATACGTGGTTCGTGCGGTCTCCCGTTTCCCTCGATTACAATGTTCCGGAAGCGGCACAAACTTTTGAAGCCGGCTCGTCGGGCCTCGTGAGGTGGGGTCTTGACAACCGGGCGTCGTTCGATTTGGATATAAATTGAAAGGTAATCGACCACATCACACAAATGCTCGCCTAGCTATGTGCTTGCAGGCGCTCAGGGATATGTGAACTAGAAGCTCGATGAAAGAGGGACATAGATTAAATCTTAATTTTCATGTTACGCACTGCGTGTTACATGGACTAACAATTGACTTCGATTGTATCTGAACATGCGTGTTTGGAGGACCCTGGAGCGGAGCTGGGAATGATCGTTCTTCATGAAAGGTGATGGAAGGTAAAGACAAAGTGTAGTTTTCTTTCTTTGTTGGACAGAACGCCGAGATGAAGCAATAATTCCAACCGATCGTGTCCAACACGGGGCTAGTTTTGGGGAGTATAGTGCACGCAATGCCATATCAACAGTCTCATTCCTGACCCTGGTTACACGTTAAAGGTAATTAGATTCCGTCTATTTCGCGAAAATGAATGATTTGAAAAAATATTTTCTTAAAAATGATACGATCCGGCCTTTTCATTTGGGCCCGATCTTTTAAAAGGAATACTTGTAATAACATATAAGGTGACGATCATTTGAGGATGGTGTTTGATTAGTGGAGCACTCGATAGGACCTCTCCCAATCAATGTGGGTTTATGACATGTTACGTAAAGCGTCGACAATAATTAGTCATAATTGCATGTGAAAAATAAGAGTTTGATTATAAAACCTCAAGCTTGAGTAATTGAGACATGAGATGAGACAAACATAAGCAATGGTCTGTCTTCTGGAAGATTTACAACTATTATGCGACATTAACATTTAGCTACCATTCAAGACTAGAGACAGTGATGGAATAATTGAATAGACCTTCATGCACAATGAAACTAATACAATCATCGAGCTTTAGGAGAATTGTGTTGTCCCTCTAGTTTTTTACCCCCTTAAAGCCTTAATTTTAGCAATATTCGCTCTGATATTTTAAAATTCGTTTCGATTTGCTCCCTCATAACGACTCGGACCAAAATTGTCATCGGAATTTTGGTCAAGGGACATCATTCTGGATGATGCAGTTAATAGAATTGTACTTTACTGCCCATACTTTTCGGACCGTTATAATTTGGCCCCGAGGTTTCAAAAGTTTGGCAACATACTCCATGATATTTTGAAGTACGTTGGAATGTTTCCTCGACGGTATTGTAAAATCATTACATTTAAAAGGAAATATCAAAATGGACAAAAAAAAAAAAAATCGGATGTGAGGGCGAGGAGGGAAGTAGTAAGGGCGTGGAGTTGAAGCCTGATGGTGATGATTGTTACCACTTAGGTTGCACCGACACGGACACGCGACACACGACACGTGACACGACATAACACGACGACACGTCATTTCTCGAAAAGTAGAGAATTCCGACATGTTCCGACACGTTATATATTGAATAAATGTTTTAATATATAAATGCATAAATAACTAAATAATAATAATAATAATAATAATAATAATAATAATAATAGCCTAAAATTAATCTATACTAAAAACATTAATCCTACATTTGTTAATATCATTGATTGTTTTAATTTGACAAATTCAACTACATTTCATTGATTGACCAAAAAAAAAAACTATATTTCATTGTAATAATCTATAAAACTTGGAGGAAAAAACAAGTAATCCATGTTCCATTATTCGTTTTAGCTTCTTTTTTAAAAAATTATTTTTAAATTATTTTTTTCATATATTTATATTTAGACCCCAAAAGTATTGGAAATTTGTAAAAATAACTCCACGCGTGTCGGGGTCACGTGTTGGAATTTCCAACTCGCGTGTCGGAGACAGTTGATTGCATATCGGAACGTGTCGAAGTGTCGGACACGACACGAAGGATCTTGGAGAGTGTCCATGCAACCTAGGTTACCACCACGGCTGCGGCAAGCAATGATGGCCATCATCACTGCCACTATTGGCAAGATCTCGACCTCTTTGTTTATTCTTAGTGAGCTCTTTGCCGAAAACTACTGACAAAATGCCTTTCGAAATATGGATTAATCTGAACCGACAAAGATATTAAAAGGGTCATTTGTTGACTGGACAGGAAACATACACGATGAGAAAATTAAAGGTATTGAGATAGAGTCATGTAAAAGTACAGGAATATAAAGATAAACTAGAAGAAAAATTGAACAGGTGATGTTCTTTGATTGATTGGGCGGTCCATTTTACAAATTGGAATTTAAGCATTTATGCTTATTATCAAAGGTTAATGATAGATACAAAAATATATCCTACGTGATTCCAACAATCAAACAATTCCTATTTACAAGTGGTTAACAAAAATAAACGACTCCACTACTTCAAATCGTCATGTCTTCTCCACTATTTTGACAGTTGTGTCTTCTCCACTTTTTCATAATTACCACTTTCAATTGCTCACGAACTTCTTGGCTCTATCACATGACGATTGCATTGAGTTTATTCCTTTACAAATGCACCTCTGACATTTGAACCCGAAATCATCGGCTCTAGTAGTTAGGCGACTATTCCAATCTCATTCCGTTAATTGTTGCATCGATCATGACATTTTCTCACTTTGGTTAATCTTCATTTGTGGACATTCCACACCACAACTTGGTTATTTTCACTCATTTCTCCGTCGGTTAAAACTAATTTTCTTGTTGGCCAACTGAGTTTTGCTGACCGATAGCCTTTAACAATTAGCAAATCTTGCTTCTGTCGCATTCAACTCGGTTTCTGCCAATCAAGTTGACAATCAAAGACGTAGACATATTTTTGGTGACGATTACACAACCACCCAACCCTTTTCCCTTTCTATCTCTCATCTGCCTTCTTTCCTCTTTTCTTCTCTTCATTTACTCCACAAGTGCCTTTATTTTACTCTGATTGTAACTTTAATGTCGCAAAAGCATCGTGACAAGTTCTAGAAGGTCAGTGTCACCTTGCAAAAACACATCAGTAACTCCCCTGAATTTGCTCGACGGATATTATACCCTTTTTGCAACGGGCATCGTGTAATAACTTGGTATGTGACGAAAGTTCGGACGAGAATTAGGCCGGAGCCAATGATAGAGGCACGTTGAAACGGACTTCGAAGTATCTGTGGATATTGCAGGAACTCATGTATGGAGGGGCAAATTACCACAGCTCCAAGCAACTAGCTGTCAAGACGTTGACTGAATGATTGTGCAGAACATTTCGTGCAAAAAGACAAAAACCTTTTCCATTCAATGATTGGACTTCAGCTTTAACTTACCGTGAGGGAGTGTCTGAAGTTGACCCCTGGTCAACCAACTTGGCGAGCGGGGAAGCCTTTTGCTGACAAACTCAAGCGAGCTGTTCGGCAAAAACTGAGACTAAACAAGCTGTTCAACCAAGTGGGCTTGTGGACCCTGAAGCGAAGGACGTGAAGGTGACGGGAAAGCCACCGTAAGTTGGAGATGCGGATGGTCAACCATGGCTGCGCAAGAATAGCCACTGCATAGGGATAAGCCCCCCATATTGATGAAAAGACATGAAGATAGGCCGAAAGCCCAGAAAAGAGAAAAAAAAAAAGGAGGCCGTGAGGATAGGTGAATTAAGGCTTCCCTTGTTTCGCGAGAAATAATTTCCAAAAAAATGTTTTCTAAATTTTCTGGTATTCATTTTATGGAAGATAAATTGTTTGGGAAAACATTGCCTTTTAAATTAGCGGAAAATTTACACCTTGCAGGCTCTCACTTCCTCCTCCTTTTAAAAAAAAAAAATTAATTCGAATTATTTTTTATTTTTCTTTTCTTTTATTTTCCCTATTCTTCTTCTTTATTTTTATGTTTTCTTTTTCTTTTTCTTTTTAAATTGAGTTTTTAATTTTTTTTTTTTTCTTCTTCTTCCGCCAGTCGCCGGCCTTGGCAATAGCTAGCAACTAGCCATAGGCCAACTCAAGCCTCGCCCAAGGCCAGATCCGACGAGGGTGAGGCTCAAGCTCGGCTAGATAGACTGAGCCTTAAGCTTGTCGGCCTTAGCGGACCTCAAGCTCTCATGGATCGGGACGGTGAGCTCGCAGTTCTCTTGGATCGGCCGAGCCTCGAGCTGACCAAATTTGGCGATTATGTCTTGGTTGGTCGTCGAGTAGCCGGCCATCATCGAGGCATGGGGCGGAGGAAGGAGGAGGAAGGAAAAGAAAAATTAAAAATAATAAAATTCGATTTTTTAAAAATAATAAAATTATTTTTTAAAAATAATTAAAAATTCAAACTTTTAATATATAAAAATTAAAATTAATTTTTTTGGTCAATTAAAAATATTTAAATTCAAATTTTGGTAATTTTTACCAAAAAATGAAATTAGATAACAAATAGCGGAAAATATTTTCTAGTTAAAATTCGGGTTTCAAAGAATACTTAAAATTTAGTCATTTTCTTGAAAAATGGCTTCATAAAAAATATTTTCCGAAATTGTGATATTTTTGCAAAACGAACAAACCTAAGAAATAAGCCCTGTGAATACCTTGTTTGATGTAGAGCCACCATTTTCTTTAGCAAGACCCAAGTATGATGAAGCACACCATTCGAGTAAAGCACCTCCTAAATTAAAAAGTTACTGGACAACTTATCAAGGTTTAAGCATCACAAAGGTTGGAGGTTTAACTCATCTCTGACTTTTTGGCTAAATCTCTTTGCAGAGCATGGAGTCGAACCCCCACACCTATGATACTAGCATCCTGACCCCTACATGATAGAAACCTTTGATCTTGCTCGAGATTTCAATGTTTGGTCTATCCTATCTCTAACTCTCCTCTCTCTCTCTCTCACAAACTTTTGCTCTGCTATTTCGTAGACCATGAGTCGAACCTTGCACCTATGATATTAGCGTGCCCACCCCCAACCGACAGAAATGTTTGATCTTGCTTGAGATTTCAATTTGTAATTCATCCTGTTGCTCCATCCAGATGAGTTAATCTCAAAACGGTTATATGCCCAAAACAGACAACAAGCTTAGATCGAGTATGATGTGTCTCTTAGGTAATGGGGCGTCGGTCACAAATTCAGGACTTATATTTGGTTTTAATAGTCAGTTTGTTAAAAAAATTGAGACCTGGACTAGATCTTGGAACCTACTTCATGCGATTAATACTTCCTTCTATACAATCTAGCTCCTTTTGGCCAAAAAAAATAAAATAAAATTACAATTTAGCTCCTCAGCAGCTTCCCATTCAGGGCTTTTTCGTATTGTCAGGGAAGTGAAGGTTCTTTCTCTGCCTAGAAACCCTTCAGTATTGGTACTTTCCATTCGATATATGGCTGTTGCATTTATCTGCTAAATCAACCAGAAAAAAAGCGTCAAAGTGAGGTTTTCTCTGAAAAACAGATATCCGCTAACGTCATGATATGCTTCCTGCCATGTTTTTACCATTTTACACATTTTATGTGCAGGTGGGCCATGAAACATTGATCAATCCACTACCCTTGGTCATCTCATTGTTGAAACTTTATAAACACAAGGAGACAGAGCATACTGATTACAGGAACAACACATGGAGTTCACATCAACAGCTATCCTCGGATCCCTGAGGTAACGATTATACATGCACTCATGGAACAATCCCTTTCTCCATCTTTCTCGTTAAAGGATTCAAAGTATAAACAGTTACTGCAGCCGCAGGATTCCTATGCTTTGTCTGAGGCGATATGCAAATACTAGACTTGTTGGATGCTAATAGGAACATGGTTTGGGCCTGTGCTGCTGCACCAATTTCACTGGCAGGGAGTTATAAAGCTTCAAGATAGCTAATAAGTTATATCTGCAAAGACAGTGCATCAAAGAATTGCTGGACTCACTGCTTGCTACATCATCTACTAGTCCAACTCGAATTCCTCAAGCCATATCAACACTTCATTTCTCTGCAAGTACAAGCAACCCCAAAAATGCAAGTGAATACTTAACAGGTTATTTATCATAGTACAGTGACAAATCAAACAGCACCTTTGAAATTAGGTTTTTGCAAGTCACAAGCTGCAACCCTATAAAATTGTATGCCAGAGATGATGGCATCGTCTTACCAATGTAAAGCTCCACGTTCGTCCTGGATCATTGTATCTTGCAAGCAGACAACCCATCTTTGGTTTGAGCCCATCTCTTAGAAGACTAGAGCGAAGTTCTCTCTCTTTCTCGAGAACAATATCTTCAGTAGGCTCTCCACTGAACTTCAGAACAGCAGCAATACTACCATCGACTTGTCTCAAGCTTATGTTTTTTTGACTGGGATCAGGTAGACTGCACAAAAGATATCTTATTACTTTCACTCGATAATACTGAATTTGCTTCACTAGCTATAGTGAATTTTGGCATAACAACACACCTTAAGATATTTCAATTGTATAAACTTATATAGCCCCAACCTGCTTAAATCTTTCTCCAGCGGAAGAACAAATTGAATCGATATTTTTGACAACTCATTATCAAATGCTTGAGTGAAGACAGGAGTAGTCATTTTCATTTTCTCCGTTTTCGAATTCTTCCCGAAGATATACCTGTGCATATTAATTCAATCATCAACATTGTCATACGAGAAAAGAAACTAATGCTATAAAATAGATGGGCAGAGGCAACTGACCCTGCTACATCATTAAAACCTTTCGATCCAGACAGCTTGTCTCCGCTTGTTTCTGCTACTAAAAATGGTGCGTACTTTCTTACCTATGGATTGCAGTATTGCTTAATAACAATTCCAAGCAGATATTAACAAAAGTTTCTCAGTGCGTGACTCTTCAATCAAGTATACAGTAAGTGATCAGAAATCAGAATACAAAGAGATGGTTTCAATATGCACACAAATAAATGGCAACATGTTTTCAGGAAATGAGAAGGGATTAACCCAAAAAAAGTGCCCTACATAAATTGATCATAGTCTAGATTAGGATAAGAAAAGAGACAACTGCAAACTTATAAAAATAAATTCCACTATAGCCGTAGGGAACGGGAAAATAAAAGAAAGTGGAAAGAAGGATCAGCTAGTCGACTGTAGCTAGTTGGACATTGATGCCTTCACTGAAGTTGGAAATGTGCATCAGCTTGAAAATGGCCAGATTCACAAAACAATAAAATGGCATGAAATGCTTCCAGTTAGATACCAAGGAATCTCTTACTCAAATCATGAAGATGTAAAAAACACAGTAAAGCTAATCTAATTTGATCTGACAAGCGGTAAGGTCCTAACAAATGCATCAAAAACTAGATTGTCTCGTTTGCACAACATAAATTGTTAAAAGATAGTTTCCAAAACACATACCTCGTATTTTCCAGTTCGTTTCAATATCTGATAAATGGGAGATTGCAACTCAGGAGTCTTAAAGTACTGGAGCTGCACAAATCACAACAATAGCAATGCACAAAGAAGCACAGCTGAATGAATAAAAATACATGTGAGCACCCAAACAGAGGCATGTCACATGAGCAGAAACTGAAGAGTCATTACCTGTCTGAACACATCCCATAGACCTTCCAGAGAGAAGTATTCATTCTCCTTGATCGAGTCCCAGTAGTCCTAACATGGGGAATCCCTTTTTAAAACATGGGACCTTAAAGTTTTCTATGACTATATAATTGACTCGTAACTCACCACGTGACTGCAAAACTTGCCCGTCTCGGGGTTGATTCCCATGATAGAGGTTCCTGTGAAGACCAGTTCCGGCTTCCACGGAAGTGGCATGAACTTCATCACCATCGTCCATCTGGTCGTTATCTCGTAAGGTCCTGTCTATTCCATCTCAATCAGTTAAAACCGAGAAATTAAGCAGCTACACAGTTTACCAGCAGAGTCTTCTCAGAATTTAATGATGTTTTTGCCCCAAAAAATGATCTACATATATGGTCACTACAGCTGAAATATAAATTCTATCGTCAATGTCTTCAACTAATGAGAATGATGAATTGCAAATAACATCTAAGGATACAAATCTTAGTGGAATTATTCATCAACTTGCATTGCCACACAGAAATATAGCACTGAAAATTTAAAAAAGAGCAACTAAGCTCAACCTCAACATAACAAGCTCATCTACAAAATATCAATCGACGTGACAAGCTCAACCTCAGCATCACTCATCAAACCCAGAACCAGCTTTGACAAGATGAAGCAGTCAGACCTGTTTGGCCCAATGCAACTGGAAGTCCGGCCTGAACACGGTCTTCAAGAAGGCGATGTTGAACAGATACCCACTGATGGTGTCGTGCTTCGTTATGGGGTCCCTGAACTTCACGCGCTCGTCGTACGCCGTCCGATCGATCCCCTGGTCGTCGAACAGGTGCGGGAGGTCGTCGTACAAGAAACCCACCAGCCGCTCCACGTCCACGGCCGATTTCGGCGGGCTCTGCTCCGCTAAGCTGAGCCTGAGAGCCCACTTCGACCGTTGGCCATAACTCACGTCCAACTGATTCAACTTCGGATCTTTCCTCGGAAAGCGACCGCGGCGGCCCTAGCGGCGGCGCCCGGCCGCCGGAGAGCGACGTGCGGCGGAGGGAGAGGGCTGAGAGTGCGGGAGGAGAGTGGTGACACGGCCATTTTCGGTGGGTGCGATCGATGAGAGGTCGTGATACCGTGGAACGGCCATTTTCTCGTTGGACGTGTGGCACTGGCGGGACGCCAAACTGGTGACGATGGCGTGGAAGAATCTGAGCCATGAAAATCGACTGGACGCCGTGGCATTAGCCCTCGGCAGGGATTAATGGGTAGGCTTCGGGCCGGGCTACGAGAAATCTCTGCCCCGAAACGGATCATAAAGTTTTTTTTTCGATCCGTTTTGATGGGCTGAGTTGGTAAATAGAACTATAGATTTTCTCGAGTGATCTATAATACTTCAGGAGCAGGCGATATAGCGTATACGGATGATATTGCAAGTCGAAAAAATCATGCCACAACCACATGCCCGATCCTATGATGTTTTGGATTCATCAACGATACACTTCCGTAAATGAATATCATATATATGCCCTTGTGCGTCATTCACATTCATCATAGTGGTACTCCAACTTGTCGACTATGTTTTTGGAATATAGCGTTTAAGAATACCTTTAGTGTTGGACTTGGTCTCTATGGAAGGTTAATCATTTCCAACATCAACCCTTGAGTGTTGGCGTAGTTAGTGCATGTCAGAGGATTACCAACTCTTGATGGTAAGGATAGCTGTCCACGTCTCATTAACTATTTATGAATTATAATACAAGGGACTTGTAAATAGTTTCATAGACTTTCAGGTATCCAGGCACTTGTGTCCTCGGACTATAACAAAAATCATTTCCAACCTCATCTTATGCATTCTCAATACCGTGACACTCATCTTCCTTTGGTTATAGAAATTAAAGAATTGTTCTTATTTCGAAATAATTTGTCCTATAGACAAATACCTATTTTCGATAAAAAAAAAAAAAATATATATATATACGTCTTGTCAACATACATGGAAGATGTATTCCCCTTTCGTGGGGTGAATAGCATTATCCAAAGTAAACATGCCACAAACATCTGTCACAGCCTCGTCTCTGATTGGACAGCAAATCTCTTGAAGAAACCCTAAATCATCGGATGGCTGAATGAGCCCAAAACCTCAAATTTATCGAAGTTATATTGGAATGTCCATGTCTCCTTCCACCCTTCAATCTAACTCACAATCGCATGCATATTGAGTGCTCCTCGCCCCCTCCTCCGTCTTCATCTCCTTCTACTTTAACTCCCCAAATTGACATATTCACCTTCCTTTTCTTCTTAGATTATTTCAGGTGTGTTATTATCACTTGTGGGTGAGTTAGCAGATTGATGTCGTTCTAGGATTAGCGCATTTAGGTTTTTTTTTAAAAAAAAAACTTGAATTAAATTTGGTAAATAAGGGGTTCAAAACGACAAACTTTGAAATGACATGGAACCTAGCCAACTTTTGGACGGAAGTGATTTGACACCTCAGATGCCACAACGACATTTTGATGGCGGGCATTTTTCTCCAAACAATTAAATTTGGGGATCTCATGAATAACTTTTTTCATTTGAGGGTATTTCTTGATAAATAGTTTAAAGGTTGGAGTTTTTTTTAGATATTTGGCTGTTAATTATGTGCAAAGTCATTACTAATAAATTGTTTTAGATATCATTACTAATAAATTGTTTTAGATATCATTATTTCCACCCTTCTGCAATCAGGTATCACATGCAATGGACCTTGCTTAAATTTAGAATTAATTTGTTCCATAGAAAATCAATGATTTGAAAAATATGACCTTAAAAGTAATTATTTGTAGAAAAGTTAGTCAACCGTTGATTTTTCCGTTATCACAATAATTTATGCCTTCCAAATATTTTCCTTGGCCATGAAAAAACGTAGTCCATTCAAGCCATCGTTTTCTGGGATTTTTTTTATTAGTATAAATAGTTGATATATAATGAAATGAACTCACCCTAAGCGCTTGATGTTTTATAGTTGCCTTTACTTCCGCCAATGCTTTACATGCATAAACAAACCAGTTGCCGACATCTTACAAACAAAGCATAAGATTAAACATGTGTCCCACGTGATTATTGTATCTTTGTTTAGAAGCCCTCGTCCAAAAGAATATCTTACAAGGAGTCAACAAGAAATTCCATTAATAATGGCCCATTCTGACCCTTTAGAACAACTTGTTGAATTTAATAGATCTTTTTAGGATGACCCAATGACCATAAATTAAAACTATCCAATTTTTACAATGCAATGGGTAGTTGTTCATGGACTATCTGTACGTACCATTTCTTTTTTAGGATCAATATCAGCAATGTAGTTCATCCATTGATGAACCTAATACAAATTATAGAGCTATGACACGATCAAACCTAATACAAATTGTCCTAATCTCTACTAAGGGTTATTACTCATTTTTGTACTTGCTGTCTTATTTTCCAATTATTTTTTCAATTATGATAAGAAAAATAATAGCAGAATACTAAATGGTAATATTGTAAAACCCTCTTTTAAGAGGCTTATATTATCTTTCAAGCATGAAATATAGCTGGTAGAGACTGAAAAAGGGGAACATTCTCCTCACAAGCCCATGCATCACAAGACCAAACTCAACGGTCCATGTGCACTTCTTGAATTCTTGTTTCTAGTCATTAATACAATGAAGGAGCACCAGAGGCTACATATTTAACTTTAGCTTACTAAAACACATGACATATGATTATACGACAATGAATTAAATGAGCTCTTCTCACTATAACCTCAACACTTCATCAGCTAGAAGAATAATCTCCCGCATAAGTATCACGAAAAATAATCGACCCTAGAATTGCAAACTTCACCAAAAGTGGACAGCAGAGATGATGATAATCAATAGCTAGATGAATGGAATCATGACAGAAAAATCTCATGCAGCAGGAGCGTAATCATAGCCGCCCCCGTCGTCGTCGTCGTCCCCGTCGCCTTCCGCGATAGCAGCTGGCGCACAGTCACAGTCATCATCGTCGTCGTCATCATCCGCATCAGCTGGCTTTCTCCACCAGTCGTCGGAGTCAATGGACATCATTGAAATGGGAAGCATCTCTCTCTCTCTCTCTCTCTCTGTGTGGAAAGCAGCGAAAATGGATTTCGTGGGTTCGAACCAGTTGATTTGAGAGGCCGATGGTGGTGGTTTTTTATAGGAAGGAAGAGAAGCTGGGTGGACTTAGGCGGGCACGGGCTGAGCGCGTGGGGAGTGTGCACAGCCCTGTGCTGGTCACAGGTTGCCTCCTCCGTGGTCCATGGCCACCTCGGAAGCCCCCACAACGTGTCGACACTTCAGCCTTATTATTGTTTGGTTAAGTGTCTAAACTAAACTTTCAGGCTCAATCGAGACCAGTTGCACTGGACACCTGGACATCTTCTGATGGACATGAAGTCATGCGTGTGTTAGGGATCGAACGGTGATCGACTGTCTGGTCCATCTAAGTCTTTTTCATCAAATATCACTAGTTAGAATTCGCGAGATACCTTAATTTTATTACGTAGACATGACCTTTGAATAAGTTCAAAATCTTGCATCCTAACCTTCAAGACACGAAAGCAATCCAAAGTAGACTGATTTGATGATGTCACAGCGCGGGCAATTTGTCTAAAACAAGGTAGGGGCAATGAAGATATGATACACGAGCCCCGTCATTGATAGCTTGATGAGACATTTCTTAGGTGCAATGATTTTGGTCATGGAAGGTGCACGGCTTTCGGCTGCTGATTAGGTTTGAGCAAGTTCATCATGCACCCTTTGACATCAAATCGAGAGAAGTGTCTTTCTTATCAAGAAACAGTGCGTATAAGAAAGAGTCTTTGTTATGAGCGAACAGTGCGTAATAATTGTACACGTTGAATCATATCAAGAAATAGTGCGCTTACATCAGTCCAGCTTCTGATTTTGCAGAGGACACTTCTCATGAGCTGTCCAAAAGATAAATTCCACACGACTCCTCTGACAAATGGGAAACTAGTGCCTGTTCCAACTGGACTTTTCTTTGATTTACAGCCAGATGCGGGGATGAATTCAGAAGTCTCCGTGCATCCATTTCGAGCTAGAGGTCCTTCGCGGATTTTCCATCGTGTAACCGACTAATTAAGATGTGAAACTAGAGCAGACTCAGTCAGTCGAATGAAAAACAAAGTGTTGGAAGGGTTTAAGCTTCATTCCCATAATTTCTCGTGGATGTGAAACTTTAGGGGGCATTCGGTAAAAGACAAGTATAATATGATCTTTTTTTTTTCGTCTCGTAAGTGGGAGGGCTTTGGGTTTGGTAATTTCATCCGAAATTTCTTCCGCTAATTTAAGTGGTAGTGCGAAGTCTTGAACTCCTACATATATGCTAGTGGTATCAATGTGGGAAGGCAAATAGCCATTCTCACTGAAGCTCGCCAAGATGGACATAGATCCTCTTTTCTCTTTCACCGCATCTCAATCCACGCTACATCTATGGAATCTCGATACGCTTGTTGTAGTTATTTTTCAGAAAAGCTAATAACACGCTTATTCGTCATAAATATCTAATCATGTTTGGTTCCGGGTATGCCATCCAGGTTGCTAGAAAACATATGGTCGTACATTTGTTAGAGTCTAAATTCAGAACTTACCATCTTCTCAACGTTTTAGCCGTCTCTGATGATCATGATACATCGGCCTGAAAAGATGGGGAGCTATTTAGATGCATTTTCACCTTGAGGGAGGGAAAATCAAGTGAAGTGATAGAGAAGGGTCCTAAGTAATCTTCTCTGCGTTAGTGTCATGCTTTAAAAATAAAAATTAAAAAACCCTAGATTCGACGTACATCACATGATGACGATGCAAGTGAATTGATTATTAATGTATCGTTTACAATTCTTTACACAATGAGATGACGTCGGTCTTTGATGTGTCTGACGATGATGCCTTTGATCATCAGTCAACTTGAAAAAGTTCTATAACAACGTGCGAAATTCACACCCATCCCTAATATAATTTCAAATTTGGCGAAGCCAACATCCGCGTCAATATATAAAGAAGAAAATTCTCCATTGACTATATAGTACCTCACATTATTACATTAGCAGCCCAACCGAGATGACTTCAAGAGAAGAAACCTTAGTTGACTAGATCTACACACGTCACCTAGCATAATCGGCACATGTGGAGACGAAGATTCACACATGATGTGGCCTTCTTGTCCTCACGGCGCGCAATAGTTTACTATAATCAAAACTTAACTAGGGCATCGGTGGCAAAGTAAATTAAACTCTCTTTCTCTCCCTTCATGCCGCCGGAGCATAATCATAGCCACCGTCGTCGTCGTCATCATCATCTCCATCACCATCTGCCAATGCGGCCGGTGCAGCGCCATCACCGTCTCCTTCGGTGTGCCTCATAGGCCAGTGCTTGTACTCGAATTCGACAATGAATTCTTGCACCAACTCCATCGAACCGACCGGCTTCCACGCGCGAAACATCATGGCAATGGAGCAAAGATGGGAAGATGAGTAAGGGATGAGTTTTGAGATCTTACGAGTCACCTTAGGGTTCGATACTGAGTAGTGAAGTGAGCTTGCGCGCGCCCATATATATAATCACATCACGTGTCAGGAGAAGCGAAGGCACGGCTGGAAGGATTCGCGTTAGCGTTTTTGGTCCTCGTGCGGGGATGTGGCGAAGTGCGAGAGGAGTGTGTGGGGCTCGTGTGACCACATGCCGAGGTGGATTCCCACGTGGCAGCCGGAAGGAGGGGCTACGTGGCACGACGTATCTTTGGGGGGGACCAATTGGCATTTGTTGTAGCGACAGGCTTTTAAAGAGACTTTCTGTGTGGCTGTGCTTGTTGATTTTGGTAAATAGAAATCGACTCGTGATATTCTCCGTGGAATAGCAGCGACGTGCAAGTCCAAAAGGGTCTTGAGAAGCGAAAACAATCGCCTCGGATGCGAATATCTAGCAACAAATCTTAGGTTTTTTATTATTTATTTTTTAGTCTTACTCATCTCTTCTATTTATAAGTGTGTACAATGCTCACGAGAAACTTGATATTCTTGAATCCTACCCTTCAATCATTTTACCAATAGGGTCACATGCCTATTAGCGCTTCAATTTCTTAGAAACGACATAGATTAACATAGAATGATTGATGAGACATAAAGGAAATAATTGTCACTTTAAAGTCTTTGACTACTTCAGGCATTTGTCGCCAATAAAACTTTACTTTCTTTTCTCCCTTAGTGAATGGCATTTCCAATGGAATCGTCAATCTCCTTTTTTTGGGGGGTATTGAAATTTTAGTTTGTCGAGGATTAAAAGACTATTGTTTCAAAATTTTCCAAAAAAAAATAATTCTCGATTTTTTTTTATAAGTAAAGGGTTATATAGTTCATTAGCTCTCCACCATTTTTTTTCTTAATAAGTAATGGTTATATAGTTAATTTTTAAGTTGAAGGTTTTAATTTCTTCAATTCCCCCCCCCCAAGAACTGAAATTTTCCTTTTTTCTTTCCATTAACGGCCTCTCCATGGAAAATTATCCAAAAAGCCATAAACCTATTGTATTGTGGATAATTTAGTCATGAATTTTTCAATTTAATAAATTTAGTCATAAAATTTTTGAAGATATTAAAATATTGCTGGCATGGATATCAATCATCATAAATGGCACAGTTGATGTTAACATGTACATGGCTAGCTCAGCTAAACAACTACGTTAGTAATTTCTTATCAAAATTATTCAAAAAGACTACATTAGACAATCCTTAGAAGGTTATGACTGAATTGAACAAATCGAAAATTTTAGGATTGAATTAATCATAGTACAATAGGTTTGAGATTTTTTGGACATCTCTACCTATTTCTTATCGATCGAGGACAAAAAGAAACAAGGGATAAGTAATGGAAAAGCAATAATGGGTGGGTTTAGGGAACCGAGAATGGGCTTGGCCTATGTGGCACCAAACTTTGATGACTATTCTCCAAGCCTTTCCTCGTGCATTGTGGATTGCCAGTTAGGCCCAACACAGTCCTTCAGGCATTCAGACAATCATTTGTTTCTATCAATCTCCTTCGCAGGATGGTCAATTGGAACAAGTGGACTCAATTAATTACACTTTCTAATCTCTTTTTGTTAATCACAATTATCTACAGCACATTAATATAAATTTTCCTTGAAGTACTAATTATTTTAATAAAAAAAGGTAGACCATCAAACTGTTTTGAAATTTTAGACACAAAAATCATTTGGATCTCCGAATATACATTAAATCTAGCGCCTTTCCCGAATGGAAACAGTGGAAGTTTGATTCGATTTTCTGTCATGTTGAGCCAAAGCAACATGAATATGTCCGAATAGATGAAGGAAGGAAGATGAATTTTTCTGCCACCCAGGCTGGACTCTCATAAGGAGTTCCTTCGCTATCCTCTGTTTGTAGTGGAAATGGCGAGAAGCTTTTGTCGAGGGAAAAGAATGAAAAAAAGGAAGAGGAATACAAGATAAAATAGTAAGGAATTAAAAAAGAGAATTATAGGATCATTGATTGTTTAATTTAAGCAAGAAGGTGAAAAGTGGAGAGATGAGACAGAAATTTTGGTGAGTTCATTAAATAGGATGCGTATGAAGTCACAGTAGGGATAAGTAAATAGAAACGGTTTTGGGTAGTTCTATGGGGTACCAATCTAGTTCTAGCTTCCATAAAATTGAAATCGGTGATTTTCGATCATGTTTCTAGTTCCAAGATGGGAACCAGACCGGACCGATTTATATTTATTTTTTTATTTTTTATTTTTTTGAAGAAGTAAAGTATAAGCCTAAACCCTAATCTATACTTCCCCCTTTCTTATTCCAAATGATCAAGCGAATCTCTGTTTCTTTCATAGGGCTGCACCCATTCATCCAACTTTCTCCTTTTGTCTCTTACTTCTTTCTTTAATTTACTTTCTTTCCTTTCCTACAAAGATTCACCGATTTTGCTTCCCTTGCTTACTTGCACCTTCCTTAAATATGCGAGTCTGTCATTTATAGAAAAGAATCCACCTGATCCTCCTCTTTTTGTCAAGTGTGTCCCTACAATCACGGCCCCCTCATCCTTGAATCTTCTTTGCAAATCTTGGATGAATGCCAATTTTGAATTGTGATATGAATTGTCAAGTCAATTAATCCAAAACTTTTAGCAAAGATATGTGAATCCATAGGTTCTATTGGACCACTCAAGGATCGGATCAGACCGATCCCAGGACCGAGTGGTCTAGTTGCCGACTCCAAAAACCGGGAATTGGTCCTCCTAGTCTGATTCTCTATAGAGATCGGATCGGATTGGGAACTGATCACCCTTAAGCCACAAAGTGCAGAAATTATCTTCCTCATATAATTACTATCATTAAATCCCATTATATTTCTTTAGACTCATGAAATTTTATATTCTAAATAACAAAAGAGTGCTTGAGAATTTAGGCTTCAAAATTACATTGTGGGTTAAAATCAATTTGACGTGCGAGAAGACTTCAAAATGATATTTCTTTTCTATTTTGAAATTAGAAGATGTTAGTTTTTTTTTTTTGATAAAATATTCCAAATCACTAGGATATACGTATGTCCAGCGGTCCTACTCCAAAATCACAAATTAAGATATTGCAATCTTAAATCGGGTAGATCATTTTTAGGAAAAAAATTAGTTTAAGACTGTCTATTTTGTCAGCACATCATTGCCTACTGTTCAAGCACGTTACCCCTGTCCCACCATGATGCGAGTGAATGACCAGTGATGCGCTTAAGCTTGAGCCTCCCTTTTCACAAATTACCCAAGATTTCTGAGACTGAGAATAGACTGAAGAATCGGACTTGTAACCTTCAATTGGAGCTACGCATGAGGGCTTAATAATATTGTCGAAACTCAGTGATAAAACTAAAGAAGCATCTCCAATGTAAAAAGCAAGATCTTCTAGTTCTGATGCTATATTAAATGGCGTGTCCATTTTAACAATCAAGTGAACAGTTAGGAGAAGAAAATTTGAAACTTTGACATCCTATCTTGCATCTTAATCATCGTGAGTGTCGGACCCTGATGCATCTTCCATGAGTCATACTTCACACTTTTAAAAGGCTAATTCTCTAAAGAACCCTTAACTTTGAGTCCAATTTCAATTTTGCCCAGAACTTTTCTACAAAAAAATTCTCAAATTTTCACTTTAGTCCCAGAACTGCTTACATGTTCAAAAATTATCTTTGGTTTTTTTAAGATTATCAACATTAAGGTGTAGGGTGTCGATGAAAATGCAGGTTTCGATGGACCTTCATATGACTTTGATATTGATAATTTAGGAAAAATCGGTGGAGATTATTGGACCATTTGGGATCAAAATCAAAGTTGTGGAGGTTTTTGTAGACATAAGAAAAGTTTGAGACAGATTTAGTATTTGACTTAAAGCTGTGAGGTTTTATTTTTTTTAAGGGAACTAGGTCAGACGACAGAAAATGTTCATTCTCACCCACCCTTTTTCCCCCAACATTATCTGCATAAAGAAAATAATATCTCGGGCCTTACGAGTTCGTCCGCATCCCTCCTGTGCAAAATAATTAAACCTTAAAATTGTGGCCATCAGCGTTGGGGGCTTCCGACCCATTTGACATCAGTGGATAAGACTGAGCGTGGGATTTTCATAATACGTGCTGCCCCTTCTGGATTGGCCGCGAAATATCAATTAAAAAAAAAGTGGGATTGCATCACCATTTTCCTCTCCACCAATCGTTCGATCTAATTTATGATTAGAATGCCAAAAAAGAAATGTGCCATAGAGCTCGCGTGCGATGTGCTTACTGCATCATTAGGTGACACTAAATTACAGGCACCAATGCCAATCGCACACAAAAGTTAAGATGCCATTTGGCAAGAACATAAGAATTTTCTTTCTGTAGACATCGATGATTAAAGAAGCAATCGAGCGTTGTTAATGTTAGGTTTTGTTACATCGTGAGATTTTGATGTGTACCTGGCTTTTGAGTTGTACGTGTCGCTAATGTAACGATAATTATGTAAGTGTTCTTTATGCTATCTATATACATAAAAGAAATTTTTTAAAGTAAAGGAAAAGCCATGGGGACGTTTGTATCAGCCGCCCATCTCTTTTCATCCACGCAAGGTGAGTCTCCATGTGCGCAACGCCGCGTTGGATCATGTGTCTTGTTCCCGTGGCCACAAACTTTTATACGCTTAATTTAACCTCTTCTTGTCCTTTACTTGTGAAAGAGACCTTGCTAACCTAACGAAGATTTTTAAAGAAAAAATGACATAAATTATTTTTAAATTATGACTTAAATGTGTAATGTGATAGTTGAACTTTTAATTTATTCTATAGTTCTTAAACTTTAGCTCAATGTATAATGTAGTTTTGAACTTTTGATGTATATTCGAATTAGTTTCCGAATTATATAAAAATATTTAATATTGTTTTTAAATTTAAACTAATAGAAGAATAACGTTGGTTTTTTTTTTCATATAGTTTAGAGACTAGTTTAAATATTTACTAAAAATTTAGGGCATTTATTGAACAAATTAAAAGTATACGGATCATATTACACCTGGATCAAAATTCAGGGACTAATTTTATCATCGTCTAATTAATAAAATATGTTCCCAAAATCTGGACCGACTTCCACTATATAACCATCCTTCGCGAGCTCGTGTATTGGGAACAATTTTCCCTCGCCGAATCCATGGAAGAACATCTGAGTTATAACAGCTCCAATCCCTTAGGGTTTTGCCTCCTCCCATCTGAGCTCATACAAAGCATCCTCCTGAACTTAGCTTTGCCAGAGATCGTCGGTCTGAAGCTGGTGAACAAGACCCTCGCCACCGTAATCTCTGACCAGAGTTTCGTCCGCGAATGCAACACGAGATTGAGCTCGGCTGCGTGGCTCTTCATCTTCAAGAAGAGGTGGTCCAGGGATGCGATGCTCATGGGCTTCACGGACCGGTCAGCGTCGAACCGCTGGTTCAAGATTTCGATCGCCAAGATCTTGGAGCCCGTGGTTTCGCCGGGTGAGGTCCTTTATTTCTTGACGGCTTCCGGGAACATTTTCTTGTTTGCCTGCAATAGAGACAAGGAAGTGATGGCGGTCGATTTGATGGCCAAGAAGGTCAAGAAAGTCCCGCCAAGCCCATTGGGTCCACGGGGCACTTCTTCCTGGAGGAGGTCCGGGATGAAGCTGGTTCCAGGCGGGCCTCCCGGGTCGGGTCGCTTCCGCTTCTTGTTCGCAGAGCTGGTGGAGGATCGGCCTACTCTGTTTGTGTACGACTCGGAGACTGATGATTGGAAGAGGATGGAAGCGGAAGAGACCGAGGGCCGGTCGCGAAGTCGCGGTGAAGGACTCGACGGACGCATCTTTCTTCATTTGGTCAATGGACCCGGGTCGAACGTGATTATATCATGTGGATCCGAAAGCCTAAGCCCTTTAGTTCTGCGGCCTGGATTCAGTGGAGGAGGCAACCACGAGCGGGAGCCGAACGGTAGACTTGGTCGGGATTACTCTGCCAATCTCATACATGTGTACGGCGATGGCCACGTGATGATAGTGAAATTGAGTGATGGCGACGCCGCACGTAAAAGGACGAGATTTTTGGAGAGAATTGAGATATGGGGCTCGAGCGAAGATGGTAGAAACTGGGAATTTGTATCGGAAATCCCAAGAAATTTGGTCGGACAAATTGAGAAGCCCTACGGGGTTTTGATGGGCTGTTTGGAAGAAAGAGGAGGGATCATTAGGGCATGCTTGGTGAGTAATTGTGAAGGTACGTGGGACATGATATGGCTATCTTATGACAAAGCAAGGGGTCACTGGGCTTATGTCCCAATTCCTGATTCCAATATGACGGGCTCAAACTTGGCAGGAATTTCCTTTTCAACGGGCCTAAATCTATAAAAAAAATGAAATGCATAGTTGAACATGAATTTAAACACCTGTATAGTTTGAGTAGTCTCGTAGCTGCACGCATTCAATTTACACAAGTCGTCAGGTTAATTGGATGCACGGAAAGATACCTATGATATGACGACTCACATGTATTGAACTTATAAGAATCGGATGTATGAATAGAATTTTTCCGTCTTGACAACGAAAATTTATGAATGTTTTAGGCTTTTTAGTTGGTCCCTAGCACGGGGATGGTGCTCCACATGTACATCAACCATCAGTATGATCTTCCTGTAGAACAATTCCAAGTGACATTTGTCGCCGTACCTCATTTTCCGGACACCCGATCATGATGAAATATTGGGAGGGCGAACATGTGATCTTAGACTACAGATCAACCAAAATTAGATTTAATGTACAAATGACAACATATGAACATGAACACGACAATTAACTTCTGAGTTTTAGGAACACATAAGATATGTGAAATAGCAGTTAATTAGGAATCTTACTAGTTAATAGTGATATAGCTAGTATAAACACCTAGAAGGGGGTGAATAGGTGTAAAAAAATTTTATCAAGATACGAAAACAATACTAGGCAGACAATAGAAAGGAAATTCTCCAACATAGATTATGATCAAGGTAAACAAAGAGTAGGGAAGAGAAGATTGAACACAAGGTTTATAGTTGTTCAACTTATTCCAAGCTTACGTCCACTCTTTCGCACTAACAGCCCACCGGCTGGATTTCACTATGAATAAAAGAGATGTTACAGCAATGCTTTCCCTTGATTCCACAGTGTAGATATTATACCACACTTCCTCAAAGTATCTCAAAATATAGTCTCTCTTTTTCATACAAGATTTCGCTTAGTAAATGAATTGACAAGGAACAAGGAGTTTCAGACTTTGAAATTCTTCTATCGCGCACACACTCGAACAATTGGAACGTCTTCCTTATATACTCCTTTATGCCATCATACCCGTTGGCACTTACCAAAGGAATTCTTCCAATCTTCGCGTTGGACAGAATCAATTAGGAAGATCATTCGAGCTATTAAAGGAACATGTCGATAGCCCATCAATCCTGCTCGCCCATACAATCAGGATCTCGGTTTCCATAAGTAGAACCTTCCAAGTATACTTCGCCAATCATCGGATCTTTAATCAATCTTGATTCGAATAAAGTAATCTATTATGTCATATCCAGCCAAGAGATCTTCGTCGCGATAAGATCAAATCCTTAACGAAACACACAGTCTGGATAGACCTTCGTCGACAAACTAGAAACCGTCAATGAGAATAGACTTTGAGTCTTGAGTCCGCAGTCCGGAGGTCTTCGGACTTTAAATAGTAGAGTCTCGCAAATATTCAGACTAGACTGATAGAATCGTTTTGTCAGCTTCAAAATATTCTAGAAAGATTTCTCCAACAATTTCCCCATTTTTGATGGTGACAAAACTTTCCTGTAGATTTTTAACATCTTTGACCTGCAAAACATTACTCAAGCAAATATGAATATCTCATAAAGGTTAATGGCTTAATGATAACACTAGAATCTGCAACCACAGAAAATAGGTTAGTCTTGCATGAGAGTAAAGCCATTCATAAGATATCAATAGTACTTAATATAAGCAAATCAAATCCAAAACCCAAATTCAGTCCATAACCACACAAAGTTAAACAAAGTCAAACATCAAAACAACACACTAAAAGTTTAAGTTCAAAGATTTCAAATTTTGCATCTCTCCCCCTTTTTGTCATCAAAAAAAAAGGTTGAGATGGAAATGGAATAGAGTCAAGATTGCTTGGGAACACGAACAAGCTGGAAATCTCCCATTGACTGGACGATGCCTTCCATCTTTTTCAAATCTTCCTTCAGTTGAGCCACATCTTCACTCTTAGCATTTGCTTGATTCTGAAGAGCAAGGGCTTGGATCTGATCATTCAAAGAAACTGAAGAAGCTTGTCCTGCATTCTGCAAGTTTTGAACTTCGCTTCCCAGAGCATATATCTGACCCCGCATTTCCAAGAGAACATCAAGAATTCTACGAAAGTCTGCTGAATTATCAGTCTGCGTACTGGCTTCGGCATGATCAGATGGAGTAAAGGCAGATGATGGTACATCAGTATAGTCACGTGGATTTGGCGATGAAGCATCATGTCCCTCCTCAGGAAATTGAGAGGCATGAATGTCCTCTGGATCTCGCCAAGAGCGGGCCGACTCCTTCACTGGGTAGCGGGATATGAGGATGTTCCTCTTTTCTCACCATCTCCCCTTGTTTCCATGCCTTCGGGTGGAGAAGAGTGTTCCTCATGCTCTCCTTCCTCCGAATTTCCTCTTTCTTCTTCTTCTTCTTCTTCTTCTTCTTCTTCTTCAGACCTTTCTTCCTCTGCATCTCTTTCTTCAGCTTCTCTCTCCTCTGATTCTTTCTCCTCTGCTTCCTTCTCCTCTACTTCCTTCTCCTGTCGTTCCATTGATTTTGGAACAGAACGACTTAGGTTCTTCAATGCCATAGTAGAAATGGTGATGTCATCCTCATCATCTTCGTCCTCAATGATGAGAGCTCTTCTCTTTTGGATGAAGCAACCATGGGCTCATTCCCTTTTCTTTTTCTTGCTTTGCCGAAGAGACTTGATGAGGCTTGGCAGGGGTTGTCTCCTTGAATTTCTCCAACGCCTTGTCGAGTTCTTTCAGACGCATTTTGGACACCATTTTCAGTCCTACCACCATTTTATCACAGGATCGAACATAGAGAAATTGTGGAGGCTGAACATTCAAATGTCTGAATAACTTTGACACAAGACCTGAATAAGGAAGTTGACCCTTGTCCTTCACCACTGCTCTATACATGTGGAACAAAATGGCGTGAGGAAGAGAAAACTTTTTCCCAGTAATGATGGCGTACATCAGCTTTGCCTCTGAGTTTGAAACATTAGTCTTTGAAGTAGATTTCGGTCTGAGGCAATTTATCACAATCTTGCGAAGCAGAATGTTGAACACACGCATCCTTGAGTAGGAAATCCTTCCATCTGTCTTTCTGTCCTTAACAAGTTCCAATGTGGCACGAGCAATAGAGACATTGATAGGTTGATATCTTCCTCTCTCAACCCCAATCACATCAGCTAGCATATCTATATCCACCACAAAGTCCTGATCTCGGACACTAAAAGAGATTCTATTCGCATCCAAGAAGCTAAGATTCGAATAGAAATATGTAGTTAGTTCAGCATAGGCTTCTGAAGTGTCAGAACATAACTGTTCAAGTTGAAGAAGACGGAACTTTTCCCTCAATTTAATATTCACAGCATCAAGGAAATCAAAATCCACACTCCTAGGGTTTATCACTCCACGTTTCAACAATTTGGAGTATAGATCCCTCTATTCCTTCGATCGGAACAAGTCTGTCCTTTTTCCCCGAATTTTCGCCGCAACACCCATTCTCGGTTGAAATTGGCTGTACAATTTGTCATCATCGTTCCCATCTATCGGATTTAGTCCTCCAACACGCGGATCACTTGGAATGTTTGCAAGGGTTTCTTCTGCCATCCCCTTAGGAGCAATTCCCAAATGCTCCATATTTCGCAAAAAGATGTACTTATTCCCATATCCCTTGTCCTTGAGAAACTCATCGATGTAGTTCAATGGAGTACCGGTCCTCTTTAAAGCACGATAAAGCTTATAAATAAAAGAGGGCTTTTGAGTTCTTACAGGATTAGCTCTTTCAACGACTTCTTCCTCTTCTCGATGACCAACACCCTGTGAACTAGTTGGTGGAGAATGACGCTGCTGAGAATGTTGTGGGCTCTGTTGCTGACTGGGTAACTCCTCTTCCTCGATGAGATCAAAGTGAGTAGGCCCCTCACTCATTTGCCGTGGTCCCCTGCTTGCAATCCTCGAAGACTTTCTTGAAGACGACATCTTTCGCAGTCTTGAAAGATTCCGAACTTGACTTTCCCAAGAAAGATGATAACTTTTTCGAAGATTAAACAAGTGAAGAAGACAGGAGTGGAAGATCGATGTTTTTTAGGGTTTTTTTGAACGAAGAGGAACTGACTGTATATAGGTCAGTCAAAGGGAGGCATACCAAGCGTCGCAATGGAAAGTAAAAGATGCATTTTTTAAAGATAACTACCTTTTTAAAAAATAGATAACTGCCATTTTTAAAATATTAACTCCTTTTTGAAAAAGAGAAATTGCACTTATCACGGAAATTGAAGATATCAAAAATCAATTATAGATAGATGATCGTATCTTTCCGAGATTTAATATGAGAGAAAATAAAATAACTTACGTCAAGAACCTTCGAGTCCGAGAGTCTTTAGACTTTAACTTCTTCAAGCTTCGGGATGTTGAGTCCGGAACGGATGATTTCAAATTGATTTTTCTCCAAAGGCTTTGTAAATATATCCATAGTTGGTTCTTTAAGTCAACAAACCGAATCGAAATTTCTCCATTTTGAACATGATCTCTAATGAAGTGATGTCGAATCTCTATATGCTTTGCTCTTGAGTGAAGATTGGATTTTTGGTAAGATTGATTGCACTTTGGTGTTGTCACGCTAATCTCCGTGCATGAATCTTCAATTCCAAAGTCTCTTAGCTGTTGTTTTATCCACGAATTTGTGAACAACAACTTCCGAGAGCTACATACTCGCTTCGCCGTAGAAAGAGCTACTTGTATTTTGCTTCCTTGAAAACCAAGACACCGTCCCCGCTTCCAAGTAGTTGACAAGTGCCTCGAAGTGCTCTTTCTATCAACTCGCAACCGGCTAGATCTGCGTCCGAGTATCCAAGAAGAGTAAAGTCTCCTTTTAGGATACCAAAGACCTATGCTTGAAGTTGAAGCAATGTATTTGATAATTCGCTTTGCACCACTTAGATGAGATTCTTTAGGGTCTACTTGAAATCTAGCACAAATGCAAACACTAAACAAAATGTTAGGTCTAGAAGCGTAAGATAAAGAAGTGAACCAATGATACTCCCGTATAGCTTTTGGTCAACTTTCTTTCCTCCTTCATCTTTATCTATCTTCAAGGAACTTGACATTGGTATATCGATCTTTTTGCAATTTTCCAGTCAAACTTTTTGACAAGATCATTAGCATATTTTTCTTGATGAATAAAGATCCCTTCCTTCCATTGTTTCACTTGAAGTCCAAGAAAGAAGGTTAGTTCACCCATCATACTCATTTCAAATTCGTCATGCATAGACTTAGAGAATTTCTTGCACAAACTTTCATTAGAGGATCCAAAAATAATATCATCAACATATATTTGAACAAGCAGAAAACTTTTGCTTTCTCTTTTGATAAACAGAGTAGTGTCTACTTTACCTTTAACAAAGCCATTTTGAATTAAAAACTTACTCAGCCTGTCGTACCAAGCTCGAGGTGCTTGCTTTAAACTATACAAGGCCTTTTTCAATCTGAATACTGAGTCTGGTTTCCTTGAGTCTTCAAACCCAGGTGGTTGTTCCACATAGACTTCCTCATGGATAAATCCATTCAGGAAGGCACTTTTGACGTCCATTTGGAATAACCTGAAATTCTTATAACAAGCAAAAACAAGTAATAATCGAATTGCTTCTAACCTTGCTACTGGTGCGTAAGTCTCGTCATAGTCTATCCCTTCTTTTTGCGTATATCCCTTGGCCACGAGTCTTGCTTTGTTTCTTATGACTTTTCCTTTCTCGTTCATCTTGTTCCTGAAAACCCATTTAGCTCAAATAATAGATTTACCTTTTGGTTTAGGAGTTAACTCCTAGACATCATTAATGCTGAATTGTCTGAGTTCTTCTTGCATAGCTTCAATCCAACTTTCATCAGATAAAGCTTCTTCTATGCTTTTGGGTTCTATTTCAGAAATAAGAGCCACAGCACTAGACTCTTCGCACCTTTTGGATCTTGTGCGAATTCCTTCATTAATGTTGCCAATAATGATATCTTTGGGATAACTAGACTTATGCTTCCAGTTACTGGTTGATTTGTCAGGTTGATGATCACTTCCTTCATTTGAATCTTCAATAACCACTTGTTGCTGGTCTTTCAGAGTTTGAGCTGCTTCTTTAGACTTTGTAGAGTCTCGGCGGGTTTCATTCTTCAAGATGAGTCTCGAATAGATTCATTTTGCATAGAATCCTGGAATTTGACATTCATTGATTCCTCCACAGATTGAGTCTTCTTGTTATAGACTCTGTAAGCTTTGCTTGAAGTAGAATATCCAAGGAAGATGCCTTCATCTGATTTTTCCTTAAACTTGCCAACTCGATCATTTGCATTTTTCAAAATAAAGCATTTACATCCAAACACATGAAAGTATGAAACAATCGGTTTCTTTCCTTTGAATAATTCATAGGGGTTTTTTTCATAATAGGCCTTAGAAAAACTCTATTGATAATATAACATGCTTTGAAACTGCTTCACCCAAAATCATGAAGAGATGTTACTTTCATTCAAAAGAGTTCTAGCCATTTCTTGAAACGATCTATTCTTTCTTTCCACAACTCCATTTTGCTCTGGAGTATATGGAGAAGAGAACACATGATGAAAACCAGATTCATCACAGAATTTTGTAAAATCTTGATTTTCAAATTCATCTCCATGGTCTGTTCTTATACTTGAGATAACATACCCTTTTTCATTTTGAACCCTTTTTGCAAACTTTTCAAAGTAAGAGAAGGTTTTAGACTTACTTGCCAGAAAATATACCCAAGTAAATCGTGAGTGGTCATCCATAATTACTAGGCAATATTTCTTACCTCCAATGCTTTGAGTTCTAGTTGGTCCAAAGAGATCCATGTGCAGAAGCTGCAATACATGATTAGTGGAAACTTGATTTATTGGTTTAAAGGAATTTCTTACTTGCTTTCCCAATACGCATGGAGTGCATAGATCCAACTTTTGGTATGATAAATTGGATAGATCACGAACAAGCTTCTTTGCTGAAATTTTGGCTGTCTGCTTCATATTGATGTGCCCAAGCTTTCTGTGCCATAAGCTCGCTTCGTCTTGTATTGAGATTAGGCATTGCGATTCATCTGGTTTCACGTCCAAGAGGTAGATATTTCCATGTCTTCGACACATAAATGACTAAGTAGAATCTTTACTGGTTCCTAAACATATTCCCTCTCGAAAGTTTATTTTGAAACCGGTATCACACAGCTGACTGATACTGAGCAGATTGTAGTTGAGTCCTTCCACTAGGGAAACATTGCTTATTGTGAGGTTTCCAATTTTTACAGTTCCAAACCCCACAATTCTTCCTTTGCTGTTTCCTCCAAATGAGACTTTTCCACCATTCACTTGAATGAGAAGCATTTTGAATCTCGCCATTCACTTGACCATTTTACCTTTTTCTTGACGAGCTTTATTTGAAGCATTTTGAGTAAACCATATCTCTTGTGGGTCTTTGTTTTTTGAAATTTTTTTCCTTCACTTTAGGAAAATCAATTAGAGGAATAGTTTCCACAGTCATTCTCAAACCAGATTTATTGAAATAAGGTCTTTGTGCTGAAAGAATTTTCTCAAGTTTCTCAGATCGTATTGAAAATCTTTTTGAAATATTTGATATGTCATTTTTTAAAAGTTCATTTTCTTTTAAAAGATTTTCTTCACTTTCTTTAAGAGTAGAAACATTCATATCCAAACATTTCAACTTTTTTTTCAAAGCATTTTCCTGTTGTTTTAGTGCATAATTTTCCTTTTTAAGTTCGGAAATCCATTTAAGAGAAGTCTTAAGACTAGAACACATCTTATCAATGTATTTAGAAACTTTAACAGGAATTTTAAAGTTACTTACCTCAAACTCACTGTCTGAATCTGAGTCTGTCTCAGAGTTTGAATCTGAATCTGATTGTGCCATCAGACATATATTGGCATAATCATCATCACTTTCTTCACACTTTGTATCACTCCAGGTTTCCGCTTTAAGAGCCTTTCGATACTTTTTAGCTTTTCCTTTCTTCTTTCTCGAAAAGGACAGGTTGGGTCGATGTGTTCCTTTTTCTTACATTCAAAGCGACTACATCTTTGTTTGATTCATCATCCTCAACGAGACTTAGTCTCATTTGCTTTTGAAAACTCTGTTTCTTTGGATTGAATCTTCTTCCTTTTCTCGTTCAGCTTTCAATCTTCTTATCATGAGAGCAAGCTCCTCATCATCCATATCGTCTTCGAATCGTAACATCGAATTATCATTGGATTTTAATGCAATGGATTTCTTACCTTTAGGATCTTCGTCTTCATTGATTCGTTCCACTTCATAAGACTGAAGAGTTCCAACTAACTCATCGACAGATAGTGGCATGATTCTTTGTGTCTCTCTTATTGAGGTCTTTATGTGATTCCAATCCTTGGAGAGTCCACGCAGTAGCTTGTTTACTTTCATGGGATCAGAAATTGGTTGACCGTGATTTTCAAGACCATTCACGATTTCTGTAAAACGACTAAACATGTTAGTTATAGATTCTCCTGATTTCATTTTGAAGGCTTCGTATAGACCAAGGAGAATGTTGATTCTGGTCTCTTTCACTCGATCAGTTCCTTCATAGGTAATATGTAATCTATCCCAGACTTCTTTTGCTGTAACACAAGAAGATATTTTGTTATATTCAGTAAGTGACAAAGCACAATATAAAGAATAAATTGCTTTTGCATCAAGAGCTTGTCTCTTGATTATCTCTTCCTGAGTCATTTCACTAGACTCAACAGTTTCTTTTCCTCTCTCTGCAGCTTTAAGAGTGATTCCTTTTTCTACAACGTCCCATTCCAGAGGATCCTTTGATCTTAGGAACGCTTTTATCTTGTTTTTCCAGATGTTGTAATCCTTTCCATCAAAGTAAGGAGGTCTGGTATTGCTTTACCCTTCCACCAGCCTTGGAGCTAACATACTAGCCATGGATCTTTATCTCTGAAGTAAAACACTTCAAACAAAGTGAGTACACAGGCTCTAATACCAATTGATATAGCTAGTATAAACACCTAGAGGGGGGTGAATAGGTGTAAAAACAATTTATCAAGATATGAAAACAATACTAGGCAAACAATAGAAAGAAAGTTCTCCAACACAGATTATGATCAAGGTAAACAAATAATAGGGAAGAGAAGATTGAACACAAGGTTTATAGTGGTTCGGCTTATTCCAAGCCTACGTCCACTCTTTCGCACTGACAGCCCACCGGCTGGATTTCACTATGAACAAAAGAGATGTTATAGCAATGCTTTCCCTTGATTCCACAAAGTAGATATTATACCACACTTCCTCAAGGTATCTCAAATATAGTCTCTCTTTTTCGTACAAGATTTCGCTCGCAAATGAATTGACAAGGAACAAGGAGCTTCAGACTTTGAAATTCTTCTATCGCGCACACACTCGAACAACTAGAACGACTTCCTTATATACTCCTTTATGCCATCATACCCGTTGGCATTTACTAAAGGAATTCTTCCAATCTTCCGTTGGACGAATCAATTAGGAAGATCATTCGAGCTATTAAAGGAACATGTCGATAGCCCATCAATCCCGGTCCCCCATACAATCGGGATCTCGGTTTCCATAAGTAGAACCTTCCAAGTATACTTCGCCAATCATCGGATCTTTAATCAATCTTGATTCGAATAAAGTAATCCGTTATGTCATATCCAGCCAAGAGATCTTCATCGCGATAAGATCAAATCCTTAACGAAACACACAAATCCGGATAGACCTTCTTCGACAAACTACAAACCTGTCAATGAGAATAGACTTTGAGTCTTGAGTCCGGCAGTCCGGAGGTCTTCGGACTTTAAATAGTAGAGTCTCGCAAATCTTCAGACTAGACTGATGGAAACGTTTTGTCAGCTTCAAAATATTCCAGAATGATTTCTCCAACAAATAGCACAAAAGATGAGTTGCATGTAACAAATCACTCATAAAAATATGGAGAAATGACATAATGGATCGTTAAATTTTGGTCAAATGTACAATGTAATCCGATTTTTTATTTATTTGATATGGTCCCTGAACTTGCAATACATATTCAATGTAATCTCTAAGCTGTATGAAGATGTTCAATGTTGTTCTTTCATTAATTCATGATCAATTGCATGTATAAAACCGCTCATGAAAATATGGGGAAATGACACAAATGGTCTATAAACTTTGACCCAATGTTTACTGTAGTCTTGCATTTTTAATTTGTTCCATGTAATCTCCGAACTTTAAATCAATGTGTAATATGATTCATGAATTTTTAATTTGTTCAATATAGTCACGGAGTTATATGAAAATATTCATTGTTGTATTGACAACATCAAATATTTTCATATACTAAATTGAATTAATGTTGCTATGCTCTTTTGGGCAGACTACAAATCTAAAAAATTGAAAAAAAATGACAAGCATTTAGGGATCCCTTCTAACTAGGGAGAAACAAAAAGAAAGAAATACAAATGTTTGCTTGGATTATTGCGAG
Organism: Eucalyptus microcorys; assembly: GCA_014182515.1. Classification (NCBI taxonomy): domain Eukaryota; kingdom Viridiplantae; phylum Streptophyta; class Magnoliopsida; order Myrtales; family Myrtaceae; genus Eucalyptus; species Eucalyptus microcorys. The sequence continues at coordinate 9,555,132 of CM024564.1, read as the reverse complement.
AATTAATTTGAAGCTTGAAGGCTAGAAAGAAAAGTTGATATCAAAAGTGGGAAAGGATATTCTAATTAAAGTGGTGGTGCAAGTTCTTCCCCAGTGTGTCATGCCAATTTTCAAGATATTAGTGTCTACATGTAAAGCTACTAAGAAGAAAATATTTGCAATTTAGTAAAAAAAGAGGTGGCAACTAGTTTGGTATGCATTGGAAGAAATTGGAAATCTTGAAATTCAGAAAGGACAATGGAGGCCTTGGCTGCCAGGATTTGATTTCCTTCAACAAGGTTATGTTAGGGAAACATGCATGGATGATATCTCAAAATCCTTCATTTTTATGGAGTAAGGTTCTAAAAGGATTATATTTTCTTGAAAGTATCTTATTGGGTACAAATATCATGAGTATATTGTTCCAATGATGGTTGAAAATTAGGCAAACATCAATATTATGGAGAGATAATAATGTGTTTGGTAATCATTCTGTTCTTATAAATAATTTTTGCTTAGAAATTGTTTTTTTCAAATTTTGTTTCTTGGATGAGTTTCTAAGTATTCAAAAACGTTTGGTAACTACATAATATTTCTATTTTAGGAATAGAAATGCGTTTGGTACAACTCTCAAATTTTTTTGTAACTTAGAATTTCTTTTAATTGTTTAATAATTTTATTATATTGCCATGGCCGATGATTGGCTAGAGTAAGAAGAAGAGGAAGAGAAAAAAAAAGAAAAAAGAAAAGAGAAAAAACAAATTTGTTTGGGTTTGATTTTGGAGTTGTTCTCAGAACAAAAAAACAACTTTCTTTCAATTCTTGATTCCATACCAAATCTATTTTTAGGAGCAAATTTATTCCCATGAATAAAAAGGCTATCAAAAGGAATTTTTTTTTTTTTAAAGAATAAAAGAATAGAATTAGGCACTATTTGGCAAATTACCAAATAGGCCCTAAGTGGCTAAAAGGGGATTTGATAGGGGGATATGCAAAGAGTATCAAATCCACGATAATGTCTTATTTGATTGAGAAGGACAAAGCAAAGTAGAATGAACAGTTGCTACAAAATATGTTCAATCCGAAAATTGCTAATGAAATTATTGCAATTACCTTGAGATCTTAGGAAGCAGAAAATAGATTACTTTAGAGAAAAGCTAAACCGGGTTATTTACGAAGAAGAGTGCATATAATAAAATCAAAGAGGAAATAGCTACCTAATCCAAGGCCAACTTCATTTTTTTATAAAACTCCTATATCCTTATGGATGAAGATTTAGCAATTGCATAAAACTCCTAAAATTAAAGTTTGTTTTATGGAGAGCATGTCAATGCTCTTGCTATCGGAGATAATTTATAATAAAAAACAAATATTACTTGATTCAGTATGTAGCCTCCGCAGGCTATGCCAAAGATTGTAAAACATATTCTCCTTTTAAGCCTTTGACATCCTAGTTTGTCATTTACTAGATCTTGAATCTTAATATCACATGAGCATAAATCTTTTAAATATATTAGATTTTATAACATGAATGGGACACTTGCAATAAAAAACACTAAAGCAAATCACTTTTATTTTATCACATCGACTACACAAAATACTTACATTGGGAAATCAAGCATCTTGACAAATCTACTTACATATAATATACATCAAGATGACAAGTAAAAAAACACTTAGGTAAGGCCAAAAAGTCCCTACCCCACTACCAAGTGATTCCCCATACAGGCTTCAAAATATCCCAACTATGACTCTCCTCCAATCTAAACGTTTGTAGCTCCATCTCCCACCCTATCACCTTGTCAACAAAGAGGACCGAATAGCTCCCCTTCTAGGCAGAGGTACCACGAAACAAAATGCATAGGAAATAGTGAAAGGCGCCCATCATCTATCCACATTGTATGCACGTAACAAGTAAAATTCAAACCTGACTTAAAAGAACTCACGCACCCATCATCTTTTCAAAACATCACGATACACGCCCACCACATAGGCAGGCGCTTTATAGGTCGCAACTAAAAGGCATGTCCATGCTAATGATTTGAAAGGAAATAAATGAGTGAGCTTTTCAAATAAAAAAAACTTGGTATATGCTTTAGAATCGAGGAATAAGCACGATTGAATACATTTTGATAACCTATAGATGTAGGACATTGTTGAAATTTTGCAAAATAATATCTAACTTCTTTATATGATCCCAAATAACCCGTTAGATTTGGATATTTAGCATATACTAAATAATATTTATCTATACAAATATAATGTAAATTTAATTGACATAGACCATATTAATACATATTAATGTACAAAAACCATTAACTAATGAACCTTAGGGAGGATGAGGAAATTGCACATCACGTCTTCCTAGGGTTTCATATAAAATACGAATATTATGGGCTTGTCCCTCTCAATCAGTCCAAACATAAATGAATTCTATGTTAAAATTACACACCACTAGACATTTTGAGTTAGTGTACCTTTTTGATCGATAAAACGAATATGATCTTTTGTATGTATCACCGTTAGGATATGTATGCTATCAATAACTCCAATGCAATCCTAAAACAAAAACGCAAATATTATTGTATGATTGAAATTTATATTTAGTTCTTTCTTTTTATTGTATAATTGAAACGTACCTTAAAATATGGATAAAATTTTCAATTATTCTTGATCTTTTTTGAAACATCTTTAAATTAACGATCAGTTAGTTGAATCAAATCTTTTCTTATTTCACATATTCTATCTACTATTAAGTTAAAGTACTTGCTTATGGTTTCTTTAGAATATTGAAAGTGCTCTCGTGTTAACTTATTACTTACACCATGTCATAAAATACGAAGATTCTGAGCATTTCTGTAACATTAATATTCCTAGTTTTTTCAAGACCATAGCGTATTATTAAATTATGTATTAAATTATTAAATACAAGACCATAGCGTATTACTAAATCATGTGTTAAATTATTAAATATAATCTTATCCATTCTAAACATTTGATAACACCTTATTAGATTAGTATCTTCGCTCATTAACTCTCTTAACCATGCATTTCTTGTATATGATGATGTCATATAAGTTTTTTTGTAACCGTATATTACTTTTTTTGAGCAAGTGATTAGTCTTTTCAAACATTATTTTTTCCAAAGTGGCTCCCATCATTTGCATTTTGAAAAACCCCTTTAAGTTGCCAATATTCCTTTTTTGTCTTTTTTGATTGCGAATTAAGTGGCATAGATTTTTCCTTTCAAGAGAATTGTTCATATGTTTAAAGTAAAATAATTATAATAATAAAGATACCTAAAAAAGTGATAAATAATATAAATCATCCATCAATGGAAAATTATCATCCATGATATATGTGTAAACTCCACCCAATCAAAAGAACATGACCTAAAAACACAGGTCTCACATTAAAACATAACAAAAAATAGTGTTTACAAGTAGTGCCAATCACCAATTGAAAATAAATCTCATATTACAACAATGTAGAATATAAAAGAGTTCAAACAACTAGTATCATAGTAGTGACTATTACACTTTTCCAACATAAACTTCAATTACTCAACTTTTTCTCATCTCCATCTAAGTTCATAAAAATCTATCTATTGTCTTTGTGAAAGTGTAAAGAAAAACAACTTATGGTTTTGCTTAATCTCAAGTATGGCTTTCAATATTTGCATAATTTCTTTGTAAGGATTAGACTATGTTGCAACTGATGTTGCATTGCTCCTACTTTCAACATCTAAACAAAGTTTGTTAATTTGTGATACTAACTTAGTAGGTACGGTCAATTTGTTTTCTTTCTTTCCTCGAGCTTGCTTAATTGAACTTTGTGTTGTTCTTTTATGGCTCTTACTTTGACTTAGTTGGACATTCGTTTTGCCTACATCACACTTTGAAGTATCATCAATAGATCCTGCACAATCACTAATATCAACTTGTGTAGCCTCAAGATTCTCATTATTGCATAAACAGTTTGTAGGATTCCAAGTAACACTTCCAGTAGAAACTATACCTTGGAATATTTTATCCAATAAAACTTCAACATCCAGATGTATGTCTTTCATTCAAGAGACTTTAAGCTTAATATTAGCCTATTATAATAAAATATTTTCATAAGTTGTATCATAAAAGATGAACTTACAAAAAAAGTAAAAAAGAGATAAACACCTAAATTATTTTCTCGCACCATTCATCTTTTGCGTTAATGGTTTTTTCCTTGGATCCCATCCTAGTCTTGTTTCCTTTTGAATCAAGTGCTTTCATCTTTTCCATTTTTCTTTTAAATTATCTCATTTACTCTTCATTTAATGTTTATCATACTTTTTCCCCTAAACTCTTCAAATTTGTTAATTATAACTATCTATCTATCCCTATTATTGTTCATAGGACGATTGCCTTTTTCAATATGTTCAATGTATAATTGAGAAAAAGTTTCTACATCTTTAGAGCTCCAATATGCCCTTTCCTTTCATGAACTTGCCACATTTCAACAAAATGAACACAAGCACATTTGACAAATGAAAACAAATAAGATTAACTATGACCTAATTCCGTAAACATGAATGAATACATAGGAATGTAGATTTTGACATAACATTAAGATAGACCTAAGGCCACTCAATTTTTACAATGGTCTTCACTAAACATACATTTTTCCTTCAAACTAAGGAAACATAAAGCTACAACATAATGCGACTTGCAACAAAATCATCATGGAGTGCTCAAAATGGTAATCACAAGTTAGACATGGTCGTGGGAAACTTTTCCGATTACGCAAAGATAGAACCTAAAGAGAAGTCATGCAAAAGCCCGCACCTAAAATTTTAAAGCAAAACATCCTCAAACTAAGACTTAAAGAAACATCTCTCCATACAATCAGTGAATCAATAAAAGCACACAAGCCACTCACGAACATAGCTTTACCGGCACATGTATACTATGATTATTCCATCAAAGATTAATTTTTCCCACTATTTCAATCAAGTTCTTACTAATTAAGAACTGCAAAATGAGAAATCGCAGCCAAGGGCTTGTTTTATTGTGCCAAGACGACCTAGTCTAACCCTAAGCCAAAGAAAATAAATGATTAGAGCAGCCAATGATACGTAGCCAAGGATGCAAGAAGAACACTCAAGAATTGACCAAAGTTAGTTAATGGGGTTGCTCCATGAGCACTAAAACCCAAAAGATAGAAAGACCCTAATTTCATTTTGAGTAAGAAAAAAAATGAGTCTTTCTAGAGAGATGCCCATTAGGACCACTTCAAATTCTAGTAAAAGAATAAGATTTCTTTGTCGATTGCAAATATTCAATAAAACATATACAAAAATGCTACACTTCATCTACCACACAGGACAAGTGATTTGCACCAAACAACACATTACTCTCTCCAATTAGCAAATAAACATGAAGACAATATTTTAAAATTTACAAAGCAAGGGGCATTGCAAATAGATTTAAAATCCAATTTACATGAATCCATGAAAGAGCACACCAAATTGGACATGTAAGTGGGAAAAAAGAATAGAAATAGGAAAACCCAACTCCCTAGACCACCCACCTTGAGCTTCTTGGAGATGGGCATTCATCGATGCCCCCAACAATTAGAACCTCGACACACTGGCGTAGACCCTGAATTTCAACTAATTCTCTTGCCCACCACGTCGAGAGGAAAGCAATTCCTATTTATGCCACTCCAATTCAAGTGATTATTTCAATCAATTCAGCTAAGACGATCTCAAATTTTACAACGTCACCAATCACTAGAAGGAATCCCAATAATCTACTTCTAGATACCTTGCACTCTTTCATCTTTATCAATAACTTTGTATTACTCAAACAAGCATAGCATCGAAAGTACCGTTCACGAAATCACCATGTGCTTAAGAATCACAACTACAAAAAGCACAACGAGAAGGAACATAAAACCAAAGAACTTGGATTCGAGGTGAGACAAGCAACTATGTTCTAAGTGAAGAGAGAGACGGTGCTTAGGTTTGAGCAAAGAGAGAAGTGAGCATGACAAAAGCAAGCAACTGCTAAGCGAAGAGAGAGGCTACCAAAGATAGATGACCGGAGAGACAAGCTTCGAAATCAAAGAGAAGAGCGAGACTAGAGAGGCGAGCGGGTCCTTGAAGTAGAGATAGGGTTTTTATTTGAAAAGGGTTATATTTGGAATTTTAAATAAAATTATGAGGGCAACAAAGGAAAAAAAAATTTCATTAATCATTTACCTAGCATGCCGAGAATACTGAAAAGCCCAAAGCAACCTCCTACATGCCTTAGACTTTCAGCCTCCCAAAAGCCAACTTTTCCTTTATGGGGTTTGCAAAATTTTTCCTAAACACTCAAATATTGGCCAAAGGGATTTTGGGTGTCCAAAGCCCCTTCCCAAGACCTTTCTAAAACGTAGCCTTAGTGGATGGATCCATGGTCGATTAAGGTTTCATTGATGGGGCGGGCGGAGGCAAGAGCTTTGGTTGAAGCCCCAAATTTTTTCAAAGTCATAATTTTCGGGGAAGTTAAAAGTGAAAATAAATCATGTTGATCTGATGAGTGGACTCTCCAGCATGGTGCAGATCACATGGGAGCGAAATGTAGTTATCATCGAAGAGAATCAAATGGGGTGGCAGATTGGGTTATTAAGGTTCAAAGAAGAAAGTGCGTACTGAGTAATTGGGTCCTCTATATCTCTATCTATTCTGGGCTTTTGGATTTACTTTGTTTTGAAACTTATGAAATGTATTCACAAACTCTATCTTAGTGAATGAATATGCTCGTTTGTTACCCAGGAAAAAAAAAACCGAAATGAACTGCATTTGAAATCAGCCCGAACCAAAATACTTTGGTCTTGAGGAATCCCAGACATAAATAATCCAAAACTTGACCAGACTTGCAACTCCAGCATTACTTGATCCGGCCCATATTCAAAATAAAGGAAAATCGAGGATGATTTTACCCAAACCCAAACAACTACCGTAACCCAAAGTTAACCCAATCTAAAATCGACTTGGCCATATAACCCAATGAAACCCTTTGTTCGGTTCGTCTTTGACATCATTTTGAGCGTCCAAGGTCTTATCTCCATGTGGGAGACGTCGCAAAATGCAATGGCTGAGTTTTTCATTTTGATTTGTATGAACAGAAGAGGGAAATTGATTCATATCATTTCGACCGAATCAATTCGAATAATCTCCTAAATTGTAGCTCGATTCCAAAGAACATTTTCTTTCTAATTCAAAGAACTCACATGTCCTCTAACAATCTCTAGAATGACCAAATCTCTCGGGCCATAATTAACTCATAATCTCACATATTTAGTATTGCAATGCATGAAATTTTAGGAATTTTAGGTTTTGTTTGTTTCACGGAATATATGACTTTTCTAAAAAATATTTTCCAACAAGCAATTTTCCAGGAAAGTAATTATATTTCTGCTATTCGGTTGAAACCCGAAAATGAACAAAAAATATTTTTTTCCATTAATCTTTTCCTCTGTGCATCTCTTTCAATAATTTTTTTACCATTATACTTTTAAAAAAATCAATTTTTAATTTTTTTCTATATTTTCCTTTTCTTTTTTTTTATTTTTCTTCTTCATTGGTTGGCCACATTGATGATTGACGACAGGCCATAGGTGAGCTAGAGTCTTGTTGGCTTGTGGCAAGACCAATCTTGTTTGACGCTATGAACTCGAGCCCCGCTAGATACGATCACTTGGGCAAGACTCTAGCTTTGTCGGAGGTCAATAAAGCCTCGCCAATGTCTAGCAACCTCGGGTGAGGCTTGAGCTTGTCTAGGTGGTTGGTTTTAGTGAGGCCCAAGCTCGCTTGAGGCCGGTTGGGCGAGTTCAGGTCTCGCTAGATCTTTTGAGTTGGGTGAGGTTCGAGCCTTGTTGGATTTTGCTAGAGCCTCGCCAACGTCTGGCAACCTCTGGCGAGGCTCAAGCTCGGCCTAGGTGGCTGGATTTGGTGGGGCTTGAGCTCGCCTATGGCTGGCAATCGGCCAATGAAGAAGGGAAAAAAAAAGAAAAAAAGGGAAAATTGATTTTTAAAAAAATAAAAAAATAAAAGGACAAAGTATCTAATGAAGGAAAGTGAGGTGAACAAAGGTATGATAAATATTTTCCTTTTTATCAAAGACGGAATACATTTTCCCCTATCTTAAAAACTTTTTTCCTATGGAAAAATGTTTTTCCTAATCAATTCATTTTCCGTGATTGGAAAATCCGAAAAATGTTTATTTGGAGACTTATCTATTAATGATAGATATTAATTATTTTGTTCGAACCGGTTCTCGAGAGCAAGGGAAACCGGTTCTGTTCCTAAGACCGAGCCGAAACGCTTTTGGATCGAGACACGATTCGAGAGAGCTGAGACTATCTCCGGCGAGGCGACGAAGAGAGAGAGAGAGGAGGATGACGATCGACGACGAGAGCTCGGTGTACGTCGGAGGCCTTCCGTACAACGTCAACGACGACTCCCTCCGCGACCTCTTCGCCATCTACGGCTCCATCGTCGCCGTCAAGGTCTGTTCCCCCCTCGCTTCGCAATTAGGGTTTTTCCGCCTCATTTCTTGTGGATAGCTTGCTGAGTTGTCAGTAGCTCTTGCCCTGGGCTTGGCCGGCGTCGCTCTTCATCTGAGCTTTAAGTGATGGTTGTTTGAATTGAAGTAGCAAAAGTTTGGATTGCAAGCGATCGGTCTTTTTTTTTTTTTTTTTTTTAGCGCTTTTTTAGGGTTTTAGGTAATGCGGTGTGCGAATTTGGTTTTGCAGATTATCAATGATCGTTCCACGAGGGGGAAATGCTACGGCTTTGTCACGTTCACGAACCCGAGGTCGGCGATCGATGCCATCAATGACATGGACGGAAGGGTATGTGGTAGAAAATCTTTCCTGGACTCGTACTTTGCTCGCTCGCTTTTTGATGGGATCTTTGACGGTGTCGCGTTTTGTGTTTAGACTATCAATGGACGGGTGGTTAGAGTTAATGGGGTGAAGACTAGAGGAGGTAGATGGGGCTTCGGTCGTGAGGGCTTGCCGCGGAGCAATGAGAGGGGCATGGATCGAGAACGAGGTAGACATAGGGAAAGGGACTATGATCACGATAGGGACAGGCATTTGGATCGGTATAGTGACAGGTCTAGAGAGCGAGGTCGGTCTCGAGACCATGACCTAGACAGGGAGAGAGAGTATGAGCATGCTCACGGTCATGATTATGAAAGGGATCATCTCGTGGATAGAGATGAGGACGCCGGCAGGGATGTGGTCGACGATGAGCAAGAGCACAGCAGGGAGCACGTAAGGATTCATGAGATGGACACAGATGGTGATATGCCAATTGACAGAAGGGACCTTAATGATGCAAATCAGTTTTCAAGGAAGCGGAGAGGGTAAAGAAACTCTATGTCAAGTTCAAGCTTAGTTTTACTTTTGCATTGTTCGCTTTCTAATTTTTCATATAAGTTGTGAAGATATTGGGAAAAAGGCAAAGCAAATCAGGCAGTAACACAGTTATGGAAATGGGACATTATGGAATTTGAAATAATAAAAAATCTCTCCCCGAGAATGGAAGCCATTGTCTTTTTAATCTAAGAGGATATTGTTTCACAATTTTTATGTAATTTTCCTCTAAGGGGACAGATCTTTTATTTTAGTTGCTGCATGCTAGGGTGGCCACCCTCCAGTGTCAGTCAAACTCCTGTCCTATAAAATCACAGTTCTTTACAAAGTAAAGAGTTCTTCAATTTGTATGATGTGTTCATGGATTCGGTTAGTTGTTGGGTGAAAGATCCTTCAATCTGCTTTGGTTGTCAAGTTATTAATTTGAATCATGCAAGCCCAATTAACTGTCTTGCCATTTTTGTTGTTCTGAACAGAGGATGTCTGCCGTGTGTAAACAATTCAAGTGCAAGTAGTAGCTTAAGGTTAATCCTGACTGAGTTGAACTATCTTCATGCTTCTTCTATGTCCTTCTGTGGTTGCAGTTCCAGTCCTAACAGCCTTCATAGTAGGGAACTTTCATCAGATTTGCTTTATGATAGTTATGATCAGGTATGTAAGCTTTGGAGTCTCAAATTTCATTTTTAAGCTTCTGTGCTGAAGGATTAAGAACCATCTTTCCATTTGACAGACTAAAGAGCAACTGGAGATTTCAATTCAGAAGCATGAAGAAATGAAAGATGAGGTTGTATTCCACTACATGATTTAATCTCTTGCTTGAAAGAAAAGAATGTTCCTTAGTTCTGTAGAGATCTGTTAGCTCCTAAAAGAATGTACATGGGCAAGGAGAAAAATTAATAAGGAGTAATTGGACCTAGATTGTCTCGTTTCAATTTAAACAGCTGAACCAGGAAAAGCTGCCTCAAAACCTGGTCTTGGCAAATTCTTCTTAATCCTGTTCTTATCTGAAGTTGCTTGTGGGTAGATCTCTCATATGGAAGAGACGTTGGATGAAAAGCAACAATTTATCTTGGAACTGCAGAAGAAATCTAAGGTAACTTTTTAGGTGTCCCAACACAATGGAATATGCTGAATTGAGGATGTTGCTTTTTTTTTCACTCCTTTAAGTTCTTTCCGGTTATGTCAGTTGTGGCTTACCCAGCTTGCAATATAATTAGTTGGATTTGATGTTGACTGCAGAAATTAGAGGATTCTTTGACCTCTGCAAAAAAACTAACTTCTCGACGCAAGATGCAGTTGACCAAGGTATTTTGGCCAATTTTCTGTTGGTTTTTTAATTTTCAGCTACTGCTTAAGAAAATGCCTGAATCGGGGAATTTTTTTTTGTAGCTTCACAAATGCTATCTTCAAATCAGAGACTACAGCAGCAAACTTAAAAGCTGTGAACAGGAACTGCAGGTTAGCTTTTTCTTTCTTTGTTATGTTGGTGATGCAGAGTTGGAGGGAGTTCTTTCTCCTGCATACTACGGTTGTTCTTTTGTAAGTTTCAAGCAATGATAAATTAGGAAGGGATTGCTACCAACTCCATTTTCCCTCCACATTTACGAGGAAATTTCTTTTGATTTAGTTCCTAAGGCTCCTTTTTATTTCTAGCATGTGGAGAGGATGGTAAACCCAATGGTGAAAATTGGTGAACTCCTTTTTGTATTTTTTTTATTTAGTTAAATTTATTGCTAGTACATCTACATTATTTTGTTTTGAAACTTGAAGCTTCTTGAATTTTGTAAAAGGATGTAGCATTGGATAAAGAGTACAGTCACTGCTGTTGATCACTTTTCTAAATTGCATTTATCTTGATTGAAACTGTTTTACTTTTGCTGGCTATTGTTTTGTTAGATCAAAGAAGTCATCATGTATTCAGTATATTTAAAAAGAGTGCATATAGTGGCGTAAAAAGTTACCTTTTTGGGCGTGTATGTAGTGATTCAATTCTGTATTTCTGTTTTAGCCCACATTCAATACATCATATTAGCAAGGTAAATATTTTTAAAAAAATATTGTGTACTGCAGTATTGAAAGCTACGTAAATACCAAAGATATTTGTTCTCTGAGTTTAATGGCTGAGTGGATTTTAATTGGACTTTCAAGTTACTTGTTCTGATTTGGTTCCATCAAGGCTGCATTTGGACCTGAGTTTTCCCTGTTAGCTTTGTTCTTCAGTTTTCTGCGATTTATTGCCCATTCCATCTTTGAGAAAACTTTGGTGCTCTGAAGAATGGGGGGCTGGGCATGATTCACTTTTTTCTTAGATGTGTGGTTGCATTTATACCTTTCCTTGAGTTACAAGTGATTGGTAAATGAGACTCCATAGAGAGAACTTTTAGCATGCGAATGTATGCTTTTCTTGAGTTCGTTTAAGGTACCCTTGAGATATTGATTTCATGGAATGTTTTCTTTGTTGAGACTGAATTGCTTTTCTGGATTTGGGAAATCAGGTTAATTCACAAACTGTTTAGAACTCTAGAATCTTCTGTAAGAGACGGAACAAGAAAAGATGAGTGGATGAGCAGTGTTGTAAATGAATATTCTTTTTCCCTTTGCAGTCCCTTGTTGATTCGGCATTGGCAGAAAGTGACTTTGGCAACGATACTAGCTTAAGGCGTGGAGTACTGGTTAATGGCAATGTGTGACACGTCACCGAACTGTCGAATTGAGAAGCATGATGGAATCTTGGATTAGTGTGGAGTTTTGTTTTCGGGTATGGATGTAAATCTGCATAGAGATGCTGAATTTACGGGGATTTAGATATTTGATGTATGCTCGTGGATGTTAGAATCTCGTCCCATGTCAACTGCCAGATGAGTTCTTGGTTTACCTTTGTTCTGGTTGTACGGAAAATTTCTTCTTATGACAGCTTATGGAAAGAAAAAACATTGCTTCAGGCTTCAGAGAGCAGAGAGAACCTTTGCAGATTAATAATGGATCATCATGCCTTGTAAATGAATGGTATCGACCCAATACATTTGATGGGGCCATGGTACTAGCATTCTGAAATTACCTTTTCCTCGGGGCCTATCCTCAATTTTTTTGTTCTTGTTCTTTGGAATAGAAAAAGAGTGGAAATCCATTTGATAACATTAGTTAATTTTTATACTCTCCGGAATAGGTAAGTAGTTAGGGAATAGGTTTCGAATATGAATAGAAAAGTTGAAAAAAATTATTTCTTTGCTACAGGGAACAATTTCTAAATTAGGTCTTTTTTTTTTCCTTTTTTCCTTCTTCCTCCTCTTCTTGGGGAGCCTTGTCATGTCTTGATGAGGTCGAGCGTTGCCCAGCCCAGATCTGGTGAAGTTGGCCAGGCGAGGCCCAGCCTCCCCACATTTGTACAAAGCTACCCCACTTAGCTACCAACGAGGCTCAACCTTGTTTAGCCACTGTGAGGTCAACTTTGCTTGGCCATGGTGAGGACGGCCTTGCCCAGCCATGGCAAGGCTCACTTAAGGTTGCCAACCATCGTGGAGACTCGATAATCGACTAGAGGAGGAAGAAGAAGGGAAGACATAAAAAAAAAAAGAATAAAAAATAAGAAAATCTGAGAAAATTATTAAAAAAAAATAGAAGAAATTTTATGTCATAAAAAATTAAGTTGTACCAAGCGGCTGTTAATTTTTTATCTCGGAAATTGAAATTTTGTACAGTTACTAAATGCATTTGAATGCTTAGAAACTCGTCTAGGAAATAAAAATGAAAAATCTATTTATGAACAAAAATTATTCCCGATAGAAGAAATGATACCAAATGCATCCTTAGCATAAAAGATCTAATTCTTAAGTTTATGAATTTTGTGATGCCTCGGTCATTAGCATAATGACTGATAAAAGAACTTATCCCCTAAAGTACTCGGTGTCACTATGACCTTTCTTGCTGCTGAATATGGTGACGAGTGTGTACTTCTCCCTATTCCTGGTACCATTGTGGAACCTTGCCTGATATTTCGTACAACCGTCTATTCTGGTTCATAATTATTAATCTAAGGCGGTCCTTGTCTTCACGGCTTAAAATGGGGAAAATTTTCCTGTTTTACTCTGTTAAGCACAAGAAGAAATGCATGCGGTGCATCCAAGCTATGCGCATAGCTTGTTTTTGCGAATCACAATCAGCCAAATAAGAGATTCATGAGGAAAGGATGATGTAAAATTGCAGCAACTGCTAATACTCCAGTTATTTTAGGTTCCTAGACTCTCCAAATTTTGACTTAAATGATGCAATTTTAGATGGACTTTGTCTTCACAGAGCGAAAAATCAACGAGGCTCCTACAATTCAATGACATGCAACGAAATGAACCAACTAAATAGATTTCTTGGAAAAGTTCAGGTGTTCCCGAGTCAGTTTACAGCTAACTTCAATTGCCAGCAGATCTCAGTGATTGGAATGGCTATTGACTGAAAGGTAAACCTGACTCACATTGGAAATTGGTGTTTAGTTACATTGAACTTGAAGCCCAACCAGATTATACTAATCCTCAGCCACAAACACTTGGAACCTGGTCCTGGAGATAAAGCAGTGAAGAGCACCAAAATTGGTAAACTTCCACTTAAGGAAGGTGCTTCCAAAATATGGACATTTCAATTTCCAAGATTACGATTTTTAATGAAGTCATTCAATGCCAAATCTCACAGGGTATTTAAGGTGCTCAGATATTCCTCGTTCTTATTAAGAAACAATAATCTGATGATACCGTCTCTTGCTATCTTGGAACGTCAGAAACTAATATAAATGGAAGACAAGAAGCATATGATTTGGGGCGTTCTACATTCCTGAATCTGTGGATTGCGAGGCAGACGATGGAGCTAGGGCCCATTAGGACTTATTCAAATGCACATAGCATTCACAGTGGCAGTAGGAATCGAGAAGATGATGAAGAAGCTCTCAAATGGGCTGCTCTTGAGCGTCTGCCAACGTACCAGAGAGTGCAGAAAGCAGTTCTGCATGGAGTTACAGGAGATCTTAAAGAAACAGACCTCAAGAAACTTGGGTTTGAGGAGAGGCAAGGTTTACTGGATATGTTTCTGAAGAGTGGTGATACCAACAAAGAATTCCTGCAGAAGCTCAAGAACAGGATAGACAGGTTAGGTGTACTAGTATTAGAAGAATGAGATGATGCTAATTCATGCCTTTATCAAGATGATTCTTTTTGCGAGAAGTTTATACAGATGATATTGCAAGTTGAAAAAATCATATGCAAATTCCTGCCTTATCTGTATATCAAGTATATACGTTTTATTTATATTTTTTGAAGAACAGGGTTTGTCTCAAATTACCTACGATTGAGGTTCGATTCCAGAATCTCAATGTTGAGGCAGAAGCTTATGTGGGTGATAGAGCTTTACCAACAGTATTCAATTCCTTTGTCAACTGGCTAGAGGTACTCCTTTAGAACTGGAATGAAAATTCAATTATGAGTTTTTTTCTCTTGTTCTTTTGGTGTTGTCATTCTTGAGGCTTTCATAGTGATTGTCTGTTCTGTCATAAAGGATGTAGGAAATTATCTTCATCTCCTTCCAAGTCATAAGAGAAGGTTTTCTGTTCTTCGTAACGTCAGTGGTATTTTAGGACCTGGAAGGTACCTTATTTTGATTAATCATTTAGCCAACTTTCTTCACTTTTGTTAATCCTGTCGGGTCCATAAATATTAAGATTGCACACTTCTTAAATTGTTTGCAGAATGACCTTGCTGCTGGGACCACCTGGCTCAGGCAAAACCACCTTACTCAAAGCTTTGATGGGAAAGCTAGATCCGGAACTGAACGTACGACAAACTTCTTCCAGAATTTTTCTTCCAGAACATTATAGTTCCTATGGCATTTGGTATTTGCGTCAGTCTTCAATCATCTCAAATTTTCCTTGTCAATTATAGTTTTCAGGAGAAGTTACATACAACGGGCACAAAATGCTCGAGTTTGTGCCAGAAAGGACGGCTGCTTACATTAGCCAGTACGACATCCACATTCCCCAGATGACTGTTAGAGAAACATTGGCCTTCTCTGCAAAATGTCAAGGAGTTGGTTCTAGCTACGGTAAGTTAAAATTTGCAAATAATAGAGCTGTTAGACACGCAGAATTGGCATCTTCATTCTACCAAATCCACGACCTGCAGATATGCTTACAGAACTTCTAAGAAGGGAGAAGTTATTGAAAATTAAGCCAGATCCTTATATCGATGCTCTGATGAAGGTAGATATATCTTACTTGACTTGGAGACATTATCCTTCTGTTTTTCCTTATATTCTCATGATGAGAATGTATTGTTGTACAGGCATCAGTTTTGAAGGAACACAAGGAAGACACGGTTACTGATTATGTTCTTAGGGTAAGATAAACCTTTTTTAGAGCTATTTAGATCTTAGATTTCACACATTGCACTGATCCAAGCACTGTTTTCTCCCAGATTTTAGGACTTGAAGTTTGCGCTGATACTATGATAGGAGATGCAATGATAAGGGGCATTTCTGGAGGACAAAAGAAACGTGTTACTACTGGTAAAGAACCGCATGGATGTAATTCTCTTATAAGATGGCTAAGTTTGGTGTGCTTTGGTTACCTATTTACACTTCTTTTCTGATTTAATTGGTTCAGGGGAAATGCTGGTTGGTCCTGTGAATGTGCTTTTCATGGACAATATATCAACTGGTCTCGACAGTTCGACCACCTTTCAGATAGTAAATTCTATCAGGCAATCCATTAACATATTTAGCAAGACTGCTCTTGTCTCCCTTCTCCAGCCACCTCCAGAAACTTATGAGCTCTTCGATGACGTTATACTCCTTGCGGAAGGACAAATTGTGTACCAAGGCCCGCGTGAATGCATTCTCGAATTTTTTGAATCTATGGGCTTCAAATGTCCTGACAGGAAAGGCGTTGCTGACTATCTACAGGAAGTACGTGTGATTTAATGACATAAGTTTCATTTATGTGGTATTGCTAGCTTAGTTCCTTTATTATTTTGGAAGGCAATTGTTTGGCAAACTTTTCCATTTGTCAGCCACTCACTTCATTTTTGAAAACATTTCTAGGAGGAATAGTAAAATTTCTGAGCTAACATGAATTCCACGGTGGAGCATTGGGTATTCTATTATCCAAGCAATACATGAGTTTAAGTTGCGTGATCTGCTTTCTGTCGGCTCTCTAGTATTCTTCTCCAAGTGACGAACTGCCCCTGGACAAGCAAATTATGCCTGCCTAACTTTTGCTTCAACTGTGATTAAAAAGGTGACTTCAAGAAAGGATCAGAGGCAGTACTGGGTCAAAGAAGAATCACTTTATCGTTATATTCCAGTTGCTGAGTTTGTTGAGGCCTTCAATTCATTTCATGTGGGAAGAGCTAATGAAGAGGAGCTGAGGATCCCATTTGATAGGTCAAAGAATCATGCTGCAGCTTTGACGAAATCTAAGTATGGTGCTAGCAAGAGGGAACTATTGAAAGCCTGCCTGTCGAGGGAAGCAACTCTAATGAAGAGGGATGCCAAATTACACATATTCAAGATAGTTCAAGTAAGTGAAGTTTATTTTTATAGGCTTTTTTATGAACTCCAAAATTTTTGACCTCATCTAACTGGCATGTCAGATTTGGATCTGTTCAATCATTCTGGCAATGGTATTTGGACAAGCTAGAAAGCAGCATCATTCAGTGGAAGATGGAGCGGTGCAACTCGGTGCACTCTATTTCTTGATCCACTTGCTATTATTCGCTGGATTTTTCGAGCTTCCAAACACGATTGATAAGCTTCCTGTGTTCTACAAGCAAAGGGATCTCCATTTTTATCCTTCATGGGCATTCTCATTGCCGTCATCCATCCTATGTTTGCCTTTATCCTTCATAGAAGTCGCTCTTGTGGTTTGCACAACTTATTTTGTAATAGGTTTTGATCGTAGTGTCACAAGGCGAGTTTCATCACCCAATTTGTGCGAAACATTTCTCAGTCATGTAATCTCTAGTATTGGTGGATTGCTTCCATTGACTTGTTGATTTATTGTTCAGGTTGCTAAAGCAATACTTGGCACTTGTGTTAAGTGGACAAATGTCATACGCACTTTTCCGATGCACAGCCACGCTGAGCCGGGACCATATCATTGCAAACACTGTTGGAAGCTTCGTACTGGTTTGGGTTCTAACATTTGGTGGGTTTGTCTTATCAAAAGGTATGGCCTTTATCATTAAAAGATAGAGAGTACTGGTTTTATTTGCCTCGGAAGTCCTATGACCCTGGTCTTCCTTTCAGCAAGAATGAAGAAGTGGCTGATATGGGGCTTCTGGACATCTCCACTAATGTACACGCAAGCCGCCATCTCAGTAAATGAATTTCTTGGTGAATCTTGGAGTCATGTACGCCATCAATTGTTGTTATTGTAATAATATGCTGTTTCTCCTGTAAATTTTTGTGGAAAGTGTATAATTGATCTATGAAATCCATATAGGTCCTCAAAGGAACACAAGAGACTCTGGGAATAGCTCTATTGAGATTACGAGGCTTGTTCACGGATCCAAGTTGGTATTGGATCAGCCTTGGTGCATTGATTGGCTTCATCGTTCTGTTAAATGTTGTCAGCACTCTCGCACTTTCTTATCTCAATCGTAAGCTAAAATCATTAGGAGCTGAGCTGCTGATTTCATCGAGGGTTCCCACAATTGATGATTCTAAGCACACTGAACTTTTGCTGCAGAGTATGGGAAATCACAAGCCATTTTTATGACAGAAGAAGTCTTGAACGAAAAACACAAGACTAGAGAAGATGGAGGAGGCAGAAAAAGAACGTTTCTCCCGTTTACTCCGTTGTCCATGACCTTTGAGAATGTCACATATTCTGTTGATATGCCAGAGGTACTCATGCTTTTTGTTAAAAAGTCCAACCCAAAAGCTTAAGCTAATAGGTGGAGGGAGACCACATGAATATGAAGAGTATTTAGGAATCATTGTGAATCAATGTGGGATGATATTTCAACACTCCCTCTCACGTGCAAGTGGAATTACGAGCTGCACGTGGAATTTTGACTATGCAGATTCATATGGAATTTTTTTTACCACGCACCTTCACGTAAGGGATAGCTGGCTCTGATGCCATGTTAGAAAGTCCAACTCAAAAGCTTAAGTTAATAGGTGGAGGGAGATCACATAAATATAAAGAGCATTTAGGACCTATTGTCAATCGATGAGGGATGATATTTCAACATTTTGTTTGGGACTCAGTGACTTGTGGACAAGACTTGTTGGTCACAAATTCAATGGTTATCCATAAATTTGAACTTGCAGGGATTCCAAGATTCTCAGCAGAATCGGTTAATGCTTCTGAATGGAGTTAGTGGAGCTTTCAGACCAGGAGTTCTGACGGCACTCATGGGAGTTAGTGGTGCTGGAAAGACTACATTACTCGATGTATTGGCTGGAAGGAAGACCGGTGGATACATAGAAGGAAACATCACCATATCGGGTCACCAAAAGGAGCAGGAAACTTTCGCTCGGATCTCCGGGTACTGCGAACAGGAAGACATACATTCTCCTTTTGTTACTGTGTATGAGTCCCTTCTCTATTCAGCATGGCTCCGATTGCCTCAAGAGACTGACTCAAAGACACGAGAGGTGCATTTAACTCTGCGTGTTTAGCTGCATAATCTCACAAGCTTTTGGTTGATGGTAATAACTGCTGTATATGTGTGAACAATGCAGCTTTTCATAGAGGAGGTGATGGACTTAATTGAGCTGATGCCTCTAAGAAATGCTCTCGTTGGAGTTTCGAATCTTAATGGACTTTCGGTGGAGCAACGGAAAAGGTTAACCATTGCGGTTGAGCTTGTTGCCAACCCATCGATAATTTTCATGGATGAGCCAACTTCAGGCCTTGATGCCCGAGCAGCTGCCATTGTGATGAGAACCATAAGAAGCACCGTTGATACTGGAAGGACAGTAGTGTGCACGATTCATCAGCCAAGTCTTGACATATTTGAATCATTTGATGAGGTAACATCAGCGACACTAAACATGCTTTCTTTAAGTACATCTTTCGGCAAGGAACATAACTTTGGCTTTTTGAACTAACTGCAGTTGATCCTATTGACCCGGGGTGGAAGAGAAATATACACAGGTCCTTTGGGACCACAATGTCGTACACTGATAACCTATTTCGAGGTGGACATTTGCATTAAATAAATCCTGATCCACTTATATATGCAGTTAATATCATTTTTATATAACTCATAATCACATTGGCCGACTCATTTTTGTCCAAATTGGTGGTTTTTGAAGAGCATACCTGGAGTTGTAAGAATAGGAGACGATACTAATCCTGCAAACTGGGTGATGGAAGTCACTGCGAGGGCACAAGAAGAGATCTTGGGTGTAAGTTTTGCAGATGAGTACAAGAGATCAGAACTTTATAGGTATCAATAAAAAAAAAATTCTTCTCTTATTTCTTTATAAGGAGAGGAACAGTGGACAGGATTTTCATTAAAATATCTCACGTCAAGGACTTATGGTGCAGGAGAAATGAAGCTTTAATTGGGGAATTGAGCGTGCCTTCTCTCTATTCACATCCCCTTAGTTTTCCCTCAAAGTACTCACAATCCTTCCTATGTCAGTTCAAAGCTTGCTTATGGAAACAGCACAAATCCTACTGGCGGAATGTGCCGTATACAGCAGCACGGTTTTTATTCACCGTGTCAGCGGCCTTGGTATTTGGCTTTCTATTCTGGGATCTCGGTTCCAAAAGGTATGATACATAAAAAGAAACCAAAGTCATCTCTCATCATGTTATTGTTTATTGAGCAATCATGAATGAGATTCATCACGCAGGAGCTCAAGAGAGGATATATTTAACGGAGTGGGAGCTATGTTCTCTACACTCATATTTGTAGGAACACAAAGTGTTTCTCTGGCGCGTCCAGTAATAGTGACTGAAAGACTTGTGTACTATCGAGAGCGTGCGGCTGGAATGTACTCTGCTTTTCCTTATGCGATGGCACAGGTGATTAAGTATGTTTATTGATTCATAGAAACCAACATAGTAGGAGACTAAGTCATAGAGCCGAGTGGCTTCAATTCATAACAGGCGTATGATGTTATGAGCCAGTTAAGGACAGCAGAATGAGCTTTAGGCATGAGTACTCTGAATCTGATCCTTACTTTACAGTGTTCGCGAATGATCCTTACTGATTTTCAGGTTGCAATTGAGATTCCATATACGATAGTTCAGGCTGTTATTTATGGGACCATAATATTCGCGATGATGGGATATGAATGGACGGCTACGAGGTTCTTTTTAAACCTGTTCTTCTCGTTCATCTCCATCTTGTACTTTGTGTACTTTGGGATGATGATCATAGCAGTTAGTCCTAACCAAGTGATCGCTGCGATATCCTCTGGCATGCTCTACTCAGTATGGACTCTCTTCTCAGGCATGGTGATTCCCAGGACGGTAAAGTTTCGCCCATTCACCTTCGCACCCTGCTTTGTAGATTTGATTTTGACGAGGATCACACTGGTTAATTCTACCTTAATGGTCTTTCTTCCTGTTGCAGAGAATTTCTGTGTGGTTAAGGTGGTATGCATGGATATGCCCGGTCTCTTGGAGTATGTACGGCATGGTCACTGCACAATATGGTGATATGCATAACAAGTTTGACTCGGGGGAGACGGTTGCGGAGTATCTTAGGGATTATTTCGGCTTCAGATACGACTTCTTGTGGGTGGTATCAGTCGTATTGATTGGATTTGTACTGCTCTTTCTTAGTGTATATGTCTATGCTATGAAGGCTTTGAACTTTCAGAAGAGATAGGCAAAGTCGAAAAGTCTAATGAAGTTCTGAAAGCACATTTGTAATAAATTTGATTCCCGACATTTGCTTTGTGTTATTCATCCGGTTGTCATGCTAATTTAATGAACTTTATGTTGACCGGCTTGTGGATCTATGCGTTTGCTTGATTTCTTGAGCACATATCAGTAGGAAACTGCCGGCACTGATTTTGTTCCAATTTCTGACTACTCTTCAGACAACATTTTTATGACAAGCACAACATGAACTAGTTTTCCTCAAAGATGACCATATAAAGATTCAGCAACGCAACGTGACCGATCGATCCACTCCAGTGACGGTCGCAAAGCAAACTTGATGCGTTTATTGCCTTACTACGCGAGGGAGGGGGAGCAAGAATGAGAATCGATCCACTCCAATGACACTCGCAAAGCAAACTTAATGCGCTGATTGCCTTACTACGCGAAGGTGGGGGAGCAAGAACGAGAATTCATCTTAAGGCTTTGGGCACCCACTGCACACCGATCTCCCCTTACCCAATTAGTGCAGACATGAATAGTCTGGCGTATCTAGTTCTAATGCGTCTTCGCTTAGTTTAGTAGAGAAAATTCACCGTCCCTGCATGATTGTAGTCTATTTAGGAAGGGGTTTTCCATGACCTCTCGAGGGACGTCGGTAGCACGTTGGCTACTCGCCATTTACTCGTTAGTAGTTGAGGCAACATTAGGGTTTTTGAACGCATTTCCAGATGGAGTTGAGCGAGGGCAAAAGAGGGCAAAGGTTGAAGGGCAAAAAAAAATCTATTTACGTTACGAAAATATAGCATTCGAAAATATCTCTAAATTTGACTTGGACTAAACACCTTTAGAGAGCTTTAGAGATGCAATTGCATCTTTTCCAAAGCAACTCTAAAATTTGATCAATTGCATTTTTGGGGCCCCAAAGGGCTTGGGAAACGCATACTTGGGGAGCTAAACTTTACATGCGAACTACATTTAGTAGGTGAACTGTAAAATGGAAATAACAAAACTTATACTCAGTCATGACAAAATACAATCTATTTGAAACAGTAAAATTATTAGGTGAATGTACCGCACCCGTGGACGAGCACTCGGTGGAAATATATAATAAGAGAGGAGATAAATAGGGGGTCCGGAAAAATTGAAAATCAACAACTCATACCTTGATGCCATGTGAAACTTTGTAAGACCGTTGTCAATTGTTTTAAAATGTTACATATGTTTATTTCAGTGAAATCTTTATGACATAGGAAAGTACTTTCCAGAAAATCATTTTTTAGAAAAGAGTATAGTTTTCT
Source organism: Eucalyptus microcorys (assembly GCA_014182515.1). NCBI lineage: Eukaryota > Viridiplantae > Streptophyta > Magnoliopsida > Myrtales > Myrtaceae > Eucalyptus > Eucalyptus microcorys. Next base: position 9,532,626 of record CM024564.1, on the reverse strand, counting down.
TCTTTTATTTTGTGATATGTGTTTGAAAACGCTTTCTAGTATTTGAATCTCATTTGGAAAGTGATTTCAATCTCATAATTTTATTTCATGGCATAGAAAAATCGAAATTTTAATTTTTTTTTCTTTTTTTCTTCCTCTCTGCTAGTCGTTTGGCCTCGGCAATAGCCAATTACCAACCATAACATGGGTCGGTGAGCTTGAGTCTCGCCGAATGTTGATGAGGCCTTGGCTTCGCTTGTGGTTGGTTCATTATGGTTAGCAATTGGTTGAAGAAGAAGAAGAAGAAGGAAAATGAAAAGAAAAGAAAAAGTGAAAAATATTAAAGTATTCAAGATGAGCAATTTTGGAAAGTGTTTTCACTTTCTTAAATTATGTAACACTAATATGGACATGCGACACGTGATGTGACACGTCATTTATAAAAAAAACAGAGAATTTTGACTCGTTATAACATATTATATATTGAATATATTTTTATATATAAATGCCAAAATAAATAATAATAATAATAATAATAATAATAATAATAATAATAATAATAATAATAGCAAAAGAGTATAGAATTAATTTATATTAAAAACATCAATCCAACATTTATTACTATCATTCATTGTTTCAATTTGACAAAGATTAAATGAGAACTTCAAAAATTGCAAAAGCATATTTCTACCAACATGGGATTAAATCTAATTTTCCATATATAAAACTTCAACAACATATTCGAGTGCTTCAAGCCATAAAATGCAACACCCCGCTCCACCACCCCCCCCCCCCCAAAAAAAAAAAAAAAACCACAAATTTCCAACTTGTGAGATAATAAAAGGTGTCAATTTGTGGTGGGGTCATTTCCTTTTCAGCTTTCTGTCTTTCTTCTTTCTTTTTTTGTTTGTCGTAAATTTTCCCATTGCTATCCAACTTATTGAAGAATCCTCCTCATATCAAGAAAAACTTTGGGGACTAATCATAAAATTTTTTCCTCAGCTCCCATTGGACAATGATGCCAATCAGTTTATATGATGGGACATAGATTCAGTGGTGTGTTCATGTGGGAGTGGGGTCATGCAATTGATCAGTTGGGAGAAAGCATCATGGATCGGGCAGAAAAGGGAAAAAATGATGTGCTGTGTGGATTATGGTTTACGCTTATGTCTCATTTATTTATAAGGACATCGCCCCATCTAATATTCCCACCAAACTTGAACTTAAGCACGTAGGTTTTACGTGTAAAAGGGCATCTTTTGCCCCCCTCACATAGTCCCACCTAAAAGTGGTGATTAAAACCAAATATGGTCTACTCAATATCGTGGCCCGCCATTTATATCATAATGGAATTGATTGGTTAATAATTTCGGAGGAATAGAGCATACATCGTCGATGGGTAGGATGTATTATACAAATGGAAGCATCCGTCTTTGATTGAGAATTATAATCAACCCGATCTCCGAATCGACAATGCATGAAATCGTTCGTGCAAAGTTTCCTTTCCACTGAAGGTGTATGCTATACTTATTTATAGTTTTGAATAGTGAAAAGTAGTTTGAAAAGTAGATTGGTAGTAGATTGGTCAATCATCTTTCTTTCTTTTCTTTTAAGATTAATACCATTAAATCCATGACATATTTGCCTAGTTTTTTTTTTTTTCTCACAGAAATTTCCAAACCGATATCTCTGACCCAAATCTATCATTCCTTAACATTATGTCCAATCTCCCGTTAAAATGTTGACGTATCAATACATAAAGACTTTCCATGTCAGATCCGTTTCATATTTATCTGCCACATGTATTAATATAAGGGCATTTCAACTTGATAAATGCTAGATCTAGATTAGTAATTCCAATGGGGGACATGATTTACTTCAAGTGAAAGTCGCCCCAATATATCAATTGTTCCCTTCAAATTCAAAAGGGGTAATTCCCATGAAGCAAATGCATTTGACAAAGGGGCAAGAAAAGGCTTAAGCATGAAGGAGAAGCAAAGACGAAAGCGTGGTGCTTTGGCTACAAGGAGCTGCTTTCGGTGCGCCAAACTCAATGCTTTTCTTTCGGGAGCGTGCCTTTCCCAAAGAAGCACGTCCCCCAATGAGATCCCCCCCACAGCCTAAAAGCTTGACCGGCTCTCCTGTCCATTTCTCAAGAAGTTTGATTCTCTGCTAAGCTAAGCTTTTTACCAATCGAAAGTGAAAAAGTAAAACATAAACATCAGATAAAACAAGAGATAATCGACGTACGCAGTAGAGTCAAAAGTCGTTCCCCATTTCATAAGGCGATGAAAAAGGGGGACCCGATGCCCGGACAAGGTGTTCCCCATATCTCTCTCTCTCCCATTTCTCCCAAAAAAATTATTTTTGCAAAAAAAAAAACCTAAATTAGATCTATTGTGACACTTGGACTCCAATTTTTTTTTTATGTCATCAAAAATTCTAAATTTATACCTATATAACATATTTATTCTCCGTTAAGATTCTATCAATAAACACCGTTAAAAATTTGCTTACATCATGACATCCACATGGCTTAAGTTAAATAAAAAGGAAGTTGTCATATGAAGAGTACATGTCTCATATAGGTATAAATTTTTTATTTTTTTTATGTTAAAATAAAAAGTTTACGATAAATGTGTCAAAATGGGTTTACTTTAACGGTCCGTTCGTTTCGCGGAAAATGACTTCTAGGAAAATATTTTCTAGATTTTTCAGTGTTCGTTTCACGAAAAATAAACTAGTCAAGGAAAATGTTTTCCATCATTGAAAAAAACAACCTTTAAAGTGAGGAAAACGTTTTCCACTTTTGAAAAGTGGAAAACGTTTTCCATGACTTCTTCCCTCTTACTTCTTTTTATTAATACATTTTCGTTTTATTTTTATGCTTTCTTTTTCTTTTTTCTTTTTAAATCGAGTTTTTAATTTTTTTTTTCTTTTTTTCATTTTCATCTTCTTCTTTGGCGGTGCCGGCGACCGGCCATGGCGGCGTCCGGCGACCGATGACCTCGCCAGCCTCGCCCCAAGCCGACGAGGCTCCGCCTAGCCCGATCTGGCGAAGCCGAGATCGGGCCTCGTAGATCGGGCAAGGCGGAGCTCTCACCGGCCTGGGCAAAGCTTGCGGCTCGCTAGATCTAGTGAGTTGGGCGGGGCTTGGGCCTCGCCCGAGCTCGCCGGATCTGGCCACCAAGTCTTGGTCGGCCGTCGGGCAGCCCGGCCATCGTTAGGTAGGAAGGAGGCGCCGACGAAGGAGGAGGAGGAAGAAGGAGGAGGAAGGAGGAAGGAAAAGAAAAAGAAAAAAAAAAAGAAAAAAGAAAAAAAAAAATTTCGATTTTTTAAAACATAAATAATTAAAAATTCATTTTTTTAAAAAATATAAAAAATAAAATTAATTTTTTGGTCAATTAAAAATATTAAAATTTAATTTTTGATAATTTTTCCCAAACAATTAAATGAAATAACGAATGGTGGAAAATATTTTCCACTCAAATTTTATATTTTGGCCAAACGCTGAAAAATAGTCATTTTCCTGAAAATGGGCTTCCAAGAAAATATTTTCCGAAAATATGATATTTTCCGCGAAACGAACGATCCTATGGTTTTTGTTATATGTGTCACATACTTTGGGGTTTTTTCAAAATGGGGTTTTTGTCAAAATAGACATACATTATATATATATATATATATATATATATATATTTGGGATACATATATATATATGTATGTATACATATATATACATATATATATAAATATATATATTCCATCATTGAACATCGTATGTATGTATACATATATATATATATGTATGTATACATATATATACATATATATATATATAAATATATATATTCCATCATTGAACATCGTTAAAAATTTGCCTAGATCATGGTGTTCACATGGCTTAAGTTAAATAAAAACGAAATTGTTTTGGCTAAAAAAACCATGTGAAGGGTAAATGAGTTACATAGATATAAATTTAAAGTTTTTTGTGTTGAAAAAAAAAATCCAGAGTAAATGTGTCAAAATAGGCATACTTTGGGATTTTCACGTCACCAAAAAGAAAAAATTAGGACAAATGTGTCATAATAGGCATGATTTGAGATTTTTGGTGAATTTTTTCTATTGTTTTTTCACCCCCTTTTTTTTTTTTTTTTTTTCTATTTAAGTCCCTATATTCTTATATTATCTCATCATTTTCACAAGTTTTCTAATCAAACCCGTTCGACATTTTATACTAAATTCAACTAACATGACCACCAAGGTATAATGCAGATAAAATATTTGGATATGCCTGTGAGCGTGTATGGTTGGATTAGAGGATGATGTGGATAAAATTTAGTCAATGTATATCCCGACAACATCTCCGATGGCCATGTAAATTGGGATTCGAGTGGATTTGGGGTCAAAGGGACTTGATTAAAAAAAATTGCGCGATAAAAAAATCTCATTTAGACAAATTAAAAAAGTAAATGAATTCGCCTAGAAAGTGTAAAAATTATACATGGACAAAAAGAAGTCTAATCATTTCCCCAAAAAAAACCCTTATTTAGTGTCGGACGGCTAATTGGCCTGCCTTGTTCTCTTCTCCCCTTTTTTACCAATAAACAGAATGGCCTGGCCAGCTTTGGACCATTCCTTTTATTTTATAGCATTAACAAAGATGACCAATTGAGCTGTTAACACCAAGCAAGTGAGCGCAATAACGTCCAAATCTGATACGCTTCCAATACATTAAATTATCCATAATCAAAAAAGCATTTGCAAATTGGCCGACCTAATACGCAGGTCCAGCGGGGAAAAATCAGATAAATCCAAGAATTTGGCATTTTTTAGGTGAGTACAAAACACAAGATTGGCAATATTAGGTGAAATTATTTCAACAACCCAGTTGGTCAAAATGCCCCAGATTAAATTAAAATAAGGACAAAAATAAACACATGAAGAGAAGAAAATCCCTGAGGTTAGAGAAGAGATATAGTACTTACTACATTGATATATGAGGTGATGATGATAAAGAAAAGAATTTAAATAAAACCAACTACAAACGCATCAAAGTGGTCACTGGTCGATTCCAATTAAGGTCATGGAACTTCCCCTTCCCAATGAACTTCCCAACTTGCCCTCCCCTCCCTTCTAAGAATCAATTCACAATTCCCACCAGGCAAAAAGGAAAAAAAATTGAAAAACCCCCTTGCAGATTTCAAGAACAGAGAAGAAATTTGGACCCAAAAAAAATTAAATTGACCCTTCTATCAGATTGAAATGGAAATGGAAATGGATGGACACTTGAGAATCTGTTATTTACTCACCCTGTGCACGTTTCTGAGGAAAAGACCCAACTCAATAAATCGCAAGAATGTGTTTTAAAGCTTTGAGCTTTAAGGCGTGACGCCGATGGGCGGCGTCCTCGACTCTGTGGGTGGGGTCTGGCCATCCGATCCTTTCGACGGGTCATCCGAGGACTGCCTTAGCCCGTCGTCCGTCTCGCCCCGGTTCATCTCCTCCATCATCCGGACCACCTCCACCATGGGCGGTCTCTGGTCGGGCGCAACTGCAACGCAGGACATGGCAATCTGCAGCAGCTGCACCATCTCCTCCTCGATGTTCTGGTACCTCATGAGCTCCACATCGAAGACCTCGGCCGTCCACTCCTCGCGCACGACCGACTGTACCCACCTGGGCAGGTCGATGCCCTCCTCCCCAAGGGAGGCCTGATTGGGTGCTTTACCCGTCAACAGCTCCAGCAACAAGACCCCGAAGCTGTACACGTCGGATTGGAACGTGACCTTCCGGGTCTCCACAACCTCAGGGGCCCGGTAACCGGCAACCCGATTGGGCGGGGCCGCGGTGCCAAACAAAGGGTTCAGTCCAAAATCCGAGACGCAGGCATTGTGGTCAGGCCGGAGCAAGACATTGGAGGACTTGATGTTGCCATGGACCACCTTGCCAGCTGCGTGAAGGTGTGCTAGGCCTCTTCCTGTGGCAATTGCAATCTTAAGCCGGTTCTCCCAGTCCAGCGGCGTACGCCCCGATCCTCTACTGCCTGCAATGCAATGTCACGCGATGCAAACGCAGGAAGATCATTAGTAAGAGTTTCCTGATTTTACCATGCTTAGCAATTTTCTTGGCCCCAGTAAACATTCCAATCAAGCTTCACAATATAAGGATCTTTTCAATGTGTTTAGCATCACATCTCTGATAGAACGGAGAATAATTCCAAGAATTACAACCAAATTGGACTTAGAAAATTTACTTTCATTTCAATTCAAACACTTCTTAGCATATCTGCTGTAAACTTTAACCGATGCAACATGAACATTCTCTGGCAAATACCATTTTTTTGTACAATGCCAAGGTCAAAGTCAGTTTTCCCCAGGACCACTTCCTCTGTTTTTGGCAGTTCAAAGAAAATAATTGAGGCAGGGACAAATGGGTAAAAAAATGAGGCCTTTGGCAATGTGGGATTTTGAGGGGGAGGGAGAAAGGGTAAAGGAGACGACACTTGTCTATCAAGGCCCCCAAAAGAGAAAGGAGGATAGGAGAGCATGTGGCCTTTCATCATCTAAGGCGCACAGAAAAAGTTGGCCAAAGAAAAAAGGAGGGTGTCGGTGACACCTCACAGCATCATTAGAGCTCATGTTGCTGTGTCAGTGGCACCTCAGTAATTTCCCAGCAGGACACCAACCCCACGCCCTAACGTGCGCCGGGGTGCGTAGTTTTCACTCAAAGAATGTTTGGCCAGCAAAAGAAAGGATTTTTTTGGGTTTTAGCAGAGCATCTGTTCTTCTTGCCAATGCAGATCGTCCATGGCTACTTCTATGGTGCAGATTCGCCCCCCCCATAACGCTAGCTTAATTACAGTAATGCCCTCCGAGGCATCAAACGACCCCGACATTCAACGACTACGTTTATGTCAAGCTTAAAGAGAAAAACGATTTTCAGACAATGAATGCCGAAGAACTACCCCGTGATGGTCCACGAATAAAACAGCTCAGGCCATCGGCAGGGTCAAATCACGACGCTAGATACCAAACCGGTCGCTGTCCAGGAAAATGATGCGGAATTTTTCACAGCCAAAAGAGAAAAAAGAAACGGCCCCTAAAGACAATTACTAACTGCCCGGAAGAGAAAGATCTCGAATTCTCCGCACTTCCATGACCAATTCTCACGCCGGATCGAATTCGGGATCGAAATTCAGAGTTCCAGTTGCAAGAAAGGTTGAAACTCTAATCGAGAACAAGAATGCACCAGAACAAGAACAAGAACAAGAACAAGAAAGAGGATTTACCGTGGAGCAGAGCAGACAGGCTACCAGCGGCCATGTAGTCATAGACCAGCAGCTTCTCGTCCTTGGAGTAGTAGAAGGCTCTGAGGGGGACCACATTCTCGTGCTTCACCTTCCCGAGCACCTCCATCTGCCCCTCGAACTCCTTCTTGCTCGCCGCCACGTCCTTCAGCCTCTTCACCACCACCGTCGTCCCTTCCTCCAGCACCGCCTTGTACGACGTCCCCACGCTGCCCTTCCCCAGCACCTCCGCCGACGCCCGCAGCAGGTCCTCCAGGTCGAAGCTGTAGACCCCGCCTTCCAAGAACACCAGCTTGTTCCTCTCCGCCTCTACCGAGCCCCCCGTGATGTCGTCCTTGGACGACGACGTCCCGGCCTCTGCGGCCGCCGCCCTCGGCGGTCCCGCCGCCCCCACGTGCTTCGGGGGCTTCGGCGACCGCTGGCGCCCGCGCCGGCGGATGCACAGCACCAGGAGGAACAGAATCAAGAATGCGGCTAGGGCGCTGCCGACTGCAATCGCGACGATTGCGCCGGTGGAGAGCTTCTTCTTGGACTTCTTGGGAGGGGGGTTCGGCGAAGGTGTGTTCGGCGACGGCGCAGGAGAGGGGAAGAAGGGGCTGCAGGGCTGGAGGGGACCACCGCAGAGGGCGATGTTGCCGGAGAAGGCGGACGCGTCGAACTTCGCGAGGGATTTCGGGATCGAGCCGTTGAGGCGGTTGTTGGAGACGTTGAAGCCGGTGAGGCCGCCGCCGCCGTTGATGTTGGGGAGTCCGCCGGAGAATTGGTTGTTCTGCAGGAAGAGGCGCGTCAGGCGGGTCAAATTGTTGACCCCGAAGGGGATTTCCCCCGAGAAGTTGTTGGAGGAGAGGTCGAGCCGGATTAGCCGAGTCAGCTGAGTCAGGCCCGGCGGGAAACCGCCGGCGAAGCTATTGTCCTGGAGGTAGAGGCTGCGCAGGAGGGTGAGGTTGGAGAAGTCCGGGGGGACCGGGTCGGAGAGCCGGTTAGACCGGAGGCTGAGGACCTGGAGCTGGGACAGCCCGCCGATGGTGCCCGCCGGGACGGGCCCGACGAGGCCGACGGCGGGGAGGCGGAGCTCGACGACGGACGAGTTGGTCTTGTCGCACGTGACCCCGACCCAGCCGCAGGCGGAGGCGTTGGCGGAGGTGTTCCACCGGAGGCGGTTGGCGTGCGGGACCTTCTGGATGAAGCCGAGCAGCGCCTGCCTCTCCTGGGCGGACGGCTCCGACCCGACCCAGGAGCTCAGCGCCGCCGCGACCGCCAGGAAGAAGACGAAGAGGGTCGACCCGGACGTCAGCGACCCCGCCATTGCAGACACAGCGAGAGAGAGAAAGAGAGAGAGAGAGTGGAAAAACGAGGGAGGGTTTCAGCGCGTTTCGAGCCTGCGGATGCGGTCGAGAAGCCGAGGAGGCGCTCCGAGGTCGGAAGCCATGGAGGACGGTGCAGAGAGGGAGAAAATGTAGAGAGAGAAAACAGGGGCTAAGAAGTGAGAATGGGGGGAGGGGGAGGAGAAATGTAGAGAGAGAAAACAGGGGTTGGGAAGTGAGAGGAGGGGAGTGTGCAACTTTTGAAAGGGAGAGAGAGAGAGAGAGAGAGAGAGAATCACGAGGACAAAAGTGAAGTAAAGAAGGGAGGAAAAACGAAGCTGAGAGAAAAACAGCGAGGAGCTGCAGCAAGGAGCAGGTCCTTAGCTGGCAATTGTGCAACTTTTCCTTCCACCCTTTGACCTTTTTTCCCCCCTTCCGTAATTTGCCCAAAAAACTCAGACCAAAAAAAAAAATTGCCAGAAAAAAAAAGAAGCAGCAAGGCAGCGTATGTCGCGCGGATTATGGGGATTCGTACGTTGGTGTCTTCCTCTCCACTCGCGCATGTCGTGGCCGAAAAACAATTTCTTCTTGGGGTAGATTGGCCACCTTTATTTATTATTTTTTGGGGTAATAAATAACCCAGGGAAACCAAAAAGTACCCGCCACGTATTTCAAGAAAATAACATAGTTTTTTTAGATGGATAAGAAATAATGTGCCGTGAGAGTTTAACCCGAAAAGAAGGAAAATTTAAATGAGTTACATGGGCCAACTAGATAATGACCGTGGCCCAAGGGTGAAACGTCATTGGGATACTCTCGTGCATGACTGGGTTGAGACACGAATTATGAGCTTTTTTTTATAAGATTGGACGGCTAAAAGCGTGTTCCAATCGACTATTTATAACTTGGAAAGAAATCGACAAAAATCCTGAACATGCTCACTGTAGTATATTTGCCTTAAGGGAAGGGATTTGCTTCCCTTTCTCAAATGCAATTTTATTCATATGTGACAATCTGTATGATCTTCTCTCGTCTCTTCCTTCGTGATCACGACTCCAATTCATAACTGATTGGGTAATTATAATCATGAACTAAACTTCTTTACTTTGTTTTTTTTTTATCAATGGTCATCACCTTGGCAAACAAATCAACGAATTCTGAGGTGGCTTGTGGTCAAGAGCTTGCCCTCTTCAACCTTATTCAATTGTTTAAGGTGAATGGGCGTCCTTTTTAGGTCTTTAAATCTGCCTGTCTATCTTTCCCTAATTTTTTTTTTTTTTTACTGTGAATTATAAGTTCATAATCAAGTAACACATATATCCTTAGTTAGGATTCTATTAAAATTGGTGTAAAAAAATATGATATGGATCTAACATGACATTAGTAATGTTTATCAAAGATAAGTGACGTTGATATGGTGCCACATGAGCACCAAATCAGAAAAAGATAAAGAAAAACTAAAAAGAAAAATTAGAGGTTGCAATTCACCACCTCCAAACACTCAAGACTCTCAACTCTCAAGCCTCCTCCCATGTTGCATACTCTCAGGCCAAGATTCGAGCTCGAGTGACAATGGCGGCTACAGCTTTAAAGCTAGATTTGACCTTGAATCTCGCGACTGCCATGGCCAGATCTAGCTTTGAAGCTCGCCATACAAAGATCATCATCTTCAAGAGACTCACCCCTTCTCTTTGTCTCACTCCTCCTAATACACTTGTACAGATTTAAAAGTGAGTGAAGATCACCTAGCAAGTGGTCAAGCAAGGGTCGACGAACGCCTAAAGGTTCTATATCTGTAGGCACCAACAGACAAGTTTCACGGGTCGATAGTTTCCTTAGCCGTGAATTAACCTGTGTGGCGCCTAGCGAACGAAATTCACCAGGCCAGCCTTTCTTCTATAGTTGTTTTAATGAACAATACGACGAATAACTCTTTTCATACAAGATCGTACCACGCAATTTGGCTTGGGCGTCTAGTCCATTGAGCCAGACAGCAGCTCTCTTTAGATTGAATAACTGGTTTCGGCTTGCCATGGCTTCATTAGGAGAGTGGCATTAGCTCCGAACCAGTTTGTGCACAAGAGACCAACCCCGCCTTTAAAACTCCTAAGTAATATTATCCTTCTATCCTAGAACTCCCAACACCAACCGTCTTGACACCATTTCCACAAACTAGTTGTCGTCATCCTCTCTACGCCCTTGCTCTTCACTTGATAACCCCAAGCTTCACTCCCAAGGGTTCATAGGTATGGAAGAATCACGGACTGTGTCAAACTCCCCCATCCAATTTCGCAACGCCCTCGTTGCAAGCTGTTCTGTCGCTTCCCTGCGTTTCCCTAACCATCAGTGCCACTTCTTGGGACTTACATAGATGGCAATGCTTGCCCAATAGAATAAGTCACACCACTCCATTGCTTGCTTTCCCCGATCAAAGCTGTTCGTGAATCTCTAGTCATTTGTACTCCCTGACAAGTGTGGCACCCCTATGGTAGCACTTTCTTTCGCCTACTAAGCTCTTCCTGATCTTTGCAAGCCAATAGAGGGTCCCTCTTGGTGGAAACGTGATTGCAAACCTCTTCTTAAAATTCGTCTATTGATCCAAGAATGTTATCCCCATTCAGTGATCAATTTGGTTCCTTCCTATGCCCCCATTGCCATCCCAGAAGCTAGACGAGAACGTATATTGTCCGAGCCCCTTTGGCCCCGGTGTTCACTTTCTGCCCTCATAGGACCGGGAAGACCACAGGCTTTTCCTCGAATGACCCACCTACTGAAATGATCCTCGCTCTTATACCATTTGTTACGGGACGATAGTTTCCTTAGTCACGGATTAACCCGTGTGGTGCTTGGTGAACGGAATTCACTAGGCCAGCATTTCTTCTATAGTTGTTCCAATGAACAATACGGCAAATAACTCTTTTCATACGAGATCGTATCATGCCCAGCTTGGCTTGGGTGTCTAATCCATCTAGCGAGACAGCAGCCCTTTCTAGGCTCAATAACTAGTTTCGGCCTGCCATGGCCTTATCAAGAGAGCGGTATCAGCTTTCGACCAGTTTATGCACGAGAGGTCAACCCCACCTTTAGGGCGTCTAAGTAATATTATCATTATATCCTAAAACTCCTAGCACCAACCATCCTAACGCCATTCCCACGACTAGTTGTATTCATCCTCTCTGCACCATCGCTCTTCACTTGATAACCCCAAGCTTTACTCCCAAGAGTTCACAGGTACGGGAGAATCACGAACTGTGTCACAAGCATCGAAGAAGTTTTGGCTAACAATTGCAAGCTTAAAGACCATGAATAGTAACTTTGAATTTTCTTTTATAATTCTTTTTAGTTTTTCTTCTTCTTTTTAATCTTTCTCTGGTATTGCGTTACACAAGCGCTGCATCAACGCCACTTGTCCTTAAAAAATATTAATAATGTCACATTAGGTTTTTAATAGGATTTGAGGTAAATCAATTTTGATTTTTTTGTAATTTTTTTCCCTTGTGACTTTCTCGTAAATCTTCACATGCTTGTCCACTATCTTGCCCATGTAGAAGGGTTCGTACATTTTTTTTTTTTTTTTTTTATGATAACCAAGGACTCCACCACGGGCCCCCATGCTCGGACGGCATCGAAAGATCAGGTCTCTATACCTCGGGGGAGACTAGCACAGATCCACCACCATAGCTCCCCTACTTAAGACGTGTTAGTTGCTACGGAGTTTCGACCCTCGAACCTTTGCGATGAAGTGCCAAAAGCCGAATCAACTTAGTTGTCCACCGGTGGGTAGGGTTCATACATTTGTTTTGTGATTTACCATTGGCATAGAAATCAAGGAAGAAACTGACCTAAACGGATACCGCGAGTAAATTTAGCTGCTTATTTTATCTTTCACTATTTATGATTATATTCACATTTCATATCATTAAGGTATTGAGTTAGACGGCAGGAGGGAATTGGTTTTTATTTTATTTTTTATTCTTGAGTTCTAGTCTCGTTACAAGCACTTTATGAATGAAATCTTGAATACATTAGGCCTATGCGAGGGAGTTCGCCTTTAAAGTTGCCCGGGAAGGTAGAATAGTTGAGATACACAAATCTAGCCAATGGACCATCTCACCACTAATAAAACAAATGTACATTTGTTATAACTTAACATTAAATTGATTCTAAGCAATTCTTTCCAGCTGCAAGAATTTGAATGACCTTTTTATTTAGCTTGCCCTTTAATTAGTCCCACTTCGATGTAAAACATAATTTTTACAATTGTCGTTGGATAATTTATGAAAAAAATTTAGTTACAAAATAAATTTCAAACATATGTGTCACCCGATTAAAGGTGAATGTGCGAAAAGACTTCTCCTCTATTGCTAAATTTTACTTGCAATTTAATATCCAAACGGCTTATATATTTGACACAAGAGCACCTCGACAAATTCATAAAAGCACATTTTTTGTGTTTCCCGAATGAAATATACTCGTCCCAACTATTTCAAGGAACCCCACCCGCTGGAGGTAGGATTCTTGTTCCACATTGAGGTTCTCTCTCCCTAATATCAAGGACCCAATCGAGGCGAGACGATTTTTTCAACTTTAGCACTTCAAGATAATGTAGGTTTCATTTTCAATTTCACATCCGCTATTTATGGCATGGTATGTAGACACTGACTGATTCGTCCTAAATTTCGATTTCTTCTTGTTCTTCTACTTGTCTTTAATGTCGCTCCAAGATAATTTGTACCATAAGAAATTAGCAAAGAAGCTCTCCATTTGTCTCTAGGGTATGACACCATAGGAATACTTCCGAGGTCGTTGGGACGTTATTTTGGTCCAACTGTCCACCACCACATTGCCAACTTGGTCAAGGTGGATAATATCTTTTTATCATTATATTCGCCCTAGATCAATAAGCTCCAATTGAGCAAGAATCCCCAGCGAAAAGGAGCAAGGAACGATTCTAGGGTTTTGAAAATTTTTCTCAGCATTTTCTTGGCATGTCTCGAGGGTTTTTCCGAATGGTGTCTTTTCATGCTCTCGTCTCGTTGCCCGGTCGTATACGAACGAACGGCAGCGTCTCCAAGTGCATAGGCTGCGTCTCTTTACTGTGTGGGGGCATGCGATGATGCACCAGGTCTAATACATTCTTAATCGTGCCGGCCATTCTCACGAACGATTCTTAAGAACAAAGCTAGAAACTCAGTATGCAAATGTCACACATGAATATAGAGAGAGAAATATATTGCATTTGCACTAGAGCTATTACTTAGGCTCCGTTCGTTTCGCGGACAATAATTTTCGAAAAACGTTTTTCGGATTTCCGGCGTTCGTTTCATGGAAAATGAATTCCTTGGGGAAAATGTTTTCCATGAAATTCATTTTCCATGAAAGGAAAAAGGTCTTCTAAATTAGGGGTTTGAAAAGTGGAAAACATTTTCCTCACTTGATCTCTTTTATCTCATACCTCTACAAAGCCTCACTTCCTCCCCCTTTCTTCTTCTTCTTTTCTTTTTTTATTCGAATTATTTTTAAATTTTATTTTTCTTTTTAATTGGAATTATTTTTAATTTCCTTTTCCTTTTCTATTTCTTTTAATTTTTTTAAATTTTTTAAATTTTTCTTTTCTTTGTTTCCCATATTCTTCTTTCTTGGCTAGTCATCGGCCGTTGCTAGGCAAATCTCAAGCTCGTTGATCTCAAGCTCACGTTCTGCATTCTCGCTTATCATTTTCTTTATTTACTCTACCCTATAGCTTAAGCAAATGGCTCTACATGCTTTGCTTCTTTTTTCTTTTGTTTATTTGAACACAAAAGACGCAGGGGGAGAACGAGTCACTCAACTGGAAGATTCTCATTAGGCTGTACATACTTTGCTTCTTTTCTCTTTTGATTCTTTTTAAAATCCATACGGACATTTTTTAGAGTAGATAATCATTTAGCGACAATGATGTAACAAATATATGAAGCAAGTTTGCCCATATTTAAAGGCAAGTTCATATTTATTGAATTTATAGGTTAGTAAGTGATGCATGCCTAAGTAGTGAAGTCTTAGAAAATATTTTCCTTACCGAACACTGAAAAATATTTTCCGAAATATTTTCAAGTTTTAGCCGAACACTAGAAAATATTGTTATTTTCTTGGAAAATGACTTCTAAGAAAATATTTTTCGGAAATGGGCTATTTTTCGCGAAATGAACGGATCCTTAATATCAATAGAAAAATCGAAACAAGTCATTTCGACCGTACTATTGTGTTATGTTTCCTTAATGAAAACATAATTCGCCCGATCTATTCAACTTGAAAATATGTCAAAGGTTGAAAACATAGGGAGCCACGAGGATCCTAATTCATGAAAAAACGAATTTTAATTTTAGATATTTTGTATTGTTCCAAATTTGACTTAATTCAACTCACCTAATCTAACCACTTATACTCGTATCCCATTGTTCTCATCTGCTGAAAATCTTCTTACCCATGTGTTAGGAGATCCATTGTTCTTGTATTAAATGAAAGCATCCTTGACAATCCTAATAAAAAAAAATAGTAGATCCATCCGAAAGCACTAGCCTACTAATTTCTATTCAAGCCACCCAAAATTTATTGCTGAAGGAACCTCTTCCTACCTAAGCGGCCCCAACCGTATGATGAGGCAAAGGAAATCGAATCCAAGTTGGGTACAGGGTTAGTTGACAAATGTTTGTCTTGTGATATGATTATTGACGAAAAGAAGAAACCTAAAATAATGAAAGACGGAAAAATAAATAATTTTCGTTAGAACAAATTTTTTTTTTTTTTTTTGCAGCAATCGCTGACTTGACAACGAGGGGTCCAACAACAAAGGGTTTATAAATTAAGGTAAAGTAATTTGGGTGTCATATATATTAATGTAGCTATCTTCAAACAGCATCTTGTAGGTGTAAAGTTTTCTGGATTATTCACGTTATTCCGTACGATCTTGCGCATTTTTCTCTTAGATCGAGCTCAAAGGACGAGTAAAGACGATACGTTCTTTTCCACGCGGCCTTACCTGGTTCATTAGGTTCATTAAGGTACTCTATAAACCCAAAAATTAAGTAGTCAAGGTGACATGAGGGAATATAAAAATTCCTCGTATCAATTCAATGTTAAATCTTTTTAATTGTATTGATATGATTATAAATACTTTCATATTTTACTAATTGAATTCATTTGGTTAATTTTATCTGGAAATCACTGTCGTGGACGTCGACTGTCTTAAATGATGTGGCCAGTGCTAACATTGATATTTTTTAATAATATTTTAAATTTTTTATAAATATTTTGTTTCTATTTCCTTCTCTTTTGTTTACTATTCTCTTGGGGTTGAGGGTCAACAAGGGTTGCCAGCCATAGGCAAAGGCGGATGACTCTTGCCAGCACTGGGTGAGGGTGTCGAGGTCCTCGTTGGCTATGAACAAGGGCTATGACGCCCACGCCTAATCTAGGTGTTACAGCCTCGCCTAGGGCCGATAAGGGTTGCAACATCTTCAGCTCATCTAGATCAAATGAGCGCATCAGTGAGGGGCCGTACACCCTTGCTTTGCTCGCCTTAGGCTCACACCGACCATAGTAAGGGCGTTATGGCCCTTGTTGTGGCCGACAAGGGCATTGGGCAAGGGTTGACATGCCTTCGCTGCCATGGTGAGGGCCCATGATTCCTCGCCCGGTGGCCAAGAAGGGTCGGCCTGTGACCCTCGTTGGCCCTTAGCCCTGAAAACAAAAAGAAAAGTAGACAAAAGAAAAAGAAAGGTGATTTTAAAAAAAAATAAAATAAGATACATATATATATTCACGTCAATATCGATTATGCCACATAGGACAGCCGGCGTCCACATCAGTAATTGCGAACAAAATTGGTTAGATTGACCTAATTAACAAGATGTAAAAATATTTAGGACTAAATTAACACAATTAAAAAGTTTATGACTAAATTGACATAAGTGCAATTGAATTATGACTTTTTTGATAATTGATCTACAAAGACCTTGGATATTTCTCTCATCTTATATTTGACTATTATTTCTCATATATCATCTCCAATATTTAGATTGACTATGTCAAAATGGTATTGTCCATCAATCCTTTTAAGTTCCACGTGTATTTAATCTAGAAATTCAGTAAAAAGATATCAGAAGTGTCAAAAGTTATGTACGATACTCACTTTAGTACTAAAAAGTCTTCACCAGAACACCTCAGTGTTAGATTGGAGTAAATATGATCACTTAAATGTCTCAAGCGAAAAATTTTGCCAAAATAAGTACATGGCATTTATAACTAAAAGTTTAATATGATGTGGCATTTAAAAAATAATAATAATCCACATGGATTGATAACACGATGTCGCACAATCCTACATGATTTGGCGAATTAAAATGACCTCGTTCACTCTGATTCTTCCTCTCTCTACTGATTGCATCGTCTTCTTCTCTTCCTTCACCATCCTTTCTACCGCCGCACATGGAGTCACCACCCATGAAACCCTGGAATGGACATCCTCAAGCCAGAACTACTCAAGAATCGCGAAATCCTTGCTGAAGAAACTAGCGGCCAGCACATCTTCAAGCCCTATGAGATCGAGCAAAAATAAATCTAGAAACTTTGCGAGCAAGAGAAGCGCGAGCTCAAGGCCAAATTCCATCGCCAATCCTCCACCTCTGATGCTGCCTCCAACCTTAATCCTTCCTTCTCCATCTGCATTGGGGGCAAATTGAATAGGCTTTCAATTTAGGGTTGTTGGTCAATTTAGGATTTTTAATTTGGGAAATTTGTTGTAAGTTGTAATTTAGGGTTTTTAATTTTGGGTAAATCTTATATACATCATTTAGAGGTTATATACTGACTGGGTACACAGAAAAACCACGTCAATTTGAGAAATTAATAAAAATGATCACGTCGAATTTCTAGTAACTTTAATCGAACTTGACACTTAAGTGATTGTTTTTTTTTTCACAAAAGTAGCATTTGAGTGATCTAAAAAAACTTTTTGTACTAAAGTGAGTGCCGTGCACAACTTTTGACACTTATAGTGTCCTTCTACCCTAGAAAATCATATGAACAAAGGCTTTTCTATAAAATTCGCAACTATTTCGTTGGAATTGCTCTCGTGACAAAATATCTTTCATAAAAAGTCGTTTTTCGGCTTTTAATTAAAGAAAACTTGGGTTTTGCACCAACTCTAAATATGAAATATTACAAGTGATTAGGAATCAACAACCTTATACATGAGAAGATTGGACAAAGGCAAACATTACTGGAATTTAATCACCAACACCACTTGAAAACAATAGACGAGAGAAAGAAATCAGATGTAAACAAATTATGCTGGAATTTAATCGATGACACAATTCTCGGGATATAGATAAATTGACGACGCAAATCTAAAAGATACCACTAAGGAAAATAAAATATAGTGTAGGAAAGATGAAAGATGGTAAATTTGTTTGATTTGTGCAAGGGGCATTCCTAATAAATGACTAGTGGTATGTATAATGGTTGCGTGGTAACTACTTCCTAACATTGTGTTTTTCTTGAACGGTTTTCAGCAGTTGCCTCCATGCTTCGCCACTTTTGAAAGTCTTGTGTCCATATTTCTTGATCTTCTTCCCAAACGGTTGTTCCTTTGAAAATGTATGCCAATTGTCCTGAGTTGTCTCACAATCTTGCTCCCAAAAAATAACCTGTCTCATGATCTTGTTCCAAGTGGTAACTAATAACTGCTCCCAAACAAGAATATGCATGCACTATTTGAGGACGCACGAAGTCTGGTCTCTATTCTATAGCTGCATTGTATATTGAATAAGGAAACAAGACTTGCATCGGTTTGGCAAAATAATAAGTTACACAACATAAAATGCTAACTTGCATCCGGTATAAGCACCTTTAACGCATTCGGGTCATGAGATATGTTAAGATACAAGAGATTCCATGTGGAATTCACTTGATCCAATCATCTCATCGCATCGGGAGCATATGTATTTGAATACGCGTAATAATGTCTCTTCAAGATGTTCCATCCAAGTGAAGAGAGAATGATACATCTTTGCCTCAGTCGTCCTATCATTCCTCTTCCCCTTGAAGCTCCTTCTCTACTCATTCCTCCCCAAATGCGCTCTGTCATGCAACACACAAAAGCAATTCATGTTTCTCTATCAGAAAAAAAGACAGGAGGAACGCTTTTAGAGCACTCAAAAAGAAAGAAAAAAGAGAGGAGGGCTTGCTTTATTATTTTCTTAACGAAAAGGAGGAGAGGTAGCTTTTCTTTAAGAGTTGGAACAGTGCACGCTTTGGTAAGGGACCGGTCCCTCCCTCCTTCACTCAGTCACTCACTCATCATCATCGTCAAGAGACAAGTTTTTAACAATCGAAAGCAATTAGTGTCGCCCCGGGACAGGATTGATGGCGATTGTCTGTTACCAACCACATGGCGACGAAACGTACGTGACCATCCACCCCACGCTTCTCCCGGATGAGTGGGGCCGAGTCAAGGAAGCTGCTCGTTCTCTTCACGGCTATAATACTCATCATGCACTTAACTAACCTCGATTAGGTTACGTTAGTATATTTGTCGGAGCATGGTCGCGCGTAGCCCTTCAATATGACGTCGAGAAATGCGTCGGCATGCTGACTCAAGCATGGGATTCCGGCCATTGTGTGAGTTCGGTGATCAACATAGCCTAGCACAAGCTCTTTAGTGACTACTTGTATGTCCATTTATCATTAGGATCGACAATTCATATCGGCGCATCGTAACCGTGTGTCATATGATGTCAAACGTATGGTGTCGTGTCTTGTTCCGGATTTTCCATTTTGTGGTTTTGTTTTATGCCCCGGGTCGTGCTCGTGCCATGCAAACGGATCGTGCCCGATGTTGCCGTGGGTGCAAAGTTTGTGGAGCTGACTTCTCAGCGGCGGACTTTTAACGCCTCATTGACTTTTGTAGTTTTCCTACCAAACCCCAACTAATTTTCCCTCTCAGTTTTGTGTTTTACTAGGATGGCTAGAGGCGCTTGTCATAATTGTAAAATGATGCACAACGGTTCTCTTGCTTTTTCAAAACAAGAAGTTGGGGAATTCATAAGATGGACTGAAAACGTAGGTGGCACTTAGGTTGGCCCTTTTGCCTCTAGCTGAAGAAGAGGCCAACGATTATCACAGGGGTACGCCATGCCCTAGTCGGATAGGCTGTAGGATGTAGTTAATGTCTCAGTTAGTCATGTGGTCGTTGGGTTCTGCTGCAACCACATGGAAATGTTTTGGTCCAGACACAAGATGAGCATTCGCAATACCGATTGGACGAATCCACGGACGGGCCGGTGGCTCCGTAGGTGTCGGTAGAAGCTAGCTTTGTCAAGCACAGTGACCCGTGGCTTTGCCGACGATGACCGAGCCGACATCTCTTGGCTCCGTCGCCGTCAACAGAGTCAATCGAGATCGAGATCAAGAAAGAGAGATGGGGTTGTTATGGCTCTAGTCTAGAAGTGGCGTTGAAAGCTCCTCCAGTGACAACAATTCAGGAGGCAATGGTAGAAGATGCAGCCGTGACGACTATGCTCAGGGACTTTTCTTGTTAGTTGAAATATATGACCAAGGAGTTCCTCAATTTTCCGCCTTCGTACCATGTTGAATAAACTCCAGTTGAAAGACATCCTTCATGTAAGAATTTCCTTGTGTATATATCTTTCTTGACATGTTGCAAGTGAATGATATTTTGGATTATAACTTGCGCAAATCAAAACAAGCCGATCTCTCGGGCCCAATCGCAGAAAGGCCATCTATGCCGGGAGAAATTGTATTTTCATTTTCTGACCTTAACATGAATGAATTGAAAACGAGATCTTATGTTAATTGGGATATTAATTTTGTACTTATCTCTAATGTTGTATATCTCCTCATCTATCGACACGCCATCGAGACCCCTCCTTCCTATCATCCAAATTTCTCCTAAACTCACTGTTTTCTATTCGCTATACATCATTACTTAGGTTATTGCCAGAGAGGATTTGAAACGACCTTTCTTTTTATGCATAGCTTGGAACGGTGATTGACGGAAAAAAGGGGACGAATTATTAGTCAAATCTTGGTCAACCAAATGATTATGTAAACAATGCTTTGACCATTTGTCTAATCAACTCGATTCTTCAAAGAGAGAGCAACCGTTAACCTAAATAATCCTCCAAGAAAGAGCTAATTCATATTAAATTAGCATCATCTAACATATTAACTATGGGAAAATTATCTAAAAAGTTTCAAATTTTATCATATGGTAGTGGCCACTTCAGCCTCGACTCTTTGCTTTTCAGTCATAAACCTTTTGACGATTTACCAATATAGTATTTCTGACCAATTTTGATTGGAAATCATCGACGTGCTAGCATACAATTAATTTATGATTTTTTGAACAATTATCTCTATCAACTACAATCACGGACCATATCATAGTTATCTTGTTATGTTGGATAAAACCCGATAAACTCTAGAAATTGATAATAATTGGAATTATCGTGGAGGGTGAAAGTTTGGCTGTCAATTTAAGGAAGGGGGAGAGGGGTAGGAAAGAAAGAAGGAAATCGAATAGAATGATCATTGACCATGGCAGGATAACTTTTGTCCCTAGGATGGTTACCAGAGTCGTTTCTTGCAAGGAAAGAAAAGATCAAATGAGTGAATAATTTAATATGTGTAGATATTGTGGAAGAAAGAAAATGAAAACCTGGTGGAGTAACGAAGTGTCACCGGTCTGAAATTAGTCAATCGAGTTGGTCTATGGACAGAACCACCCGAATTGTAATGAACATCGTACAAAGAAATCCCACCATTTGACTAGGGTTTTTCCTCTTCATCTTTCGTAAGGAATCTCAATGAAAATTGCTTACCAAAACCAGTGAAATCTCAATGAATATTGCTTACCAAAACCAGCGGAATCTCAATGAATATTTCTTACCAAAAACCACAGGCTGGTCGGTTGTAGTTGAGATTGCACGGTTGCGAGACATACATAAGTCCGATGATGTGGACGGTTGATTTTGTTTAACGTGTCGTCATTCTTTCATTTGATGCATCGGATGAGTAAATATTGTTGCCACTCGTTTTTTCTGTTTTGAGACCCGAGCATCCGTGATCGAAACTATGAGCGATCTTTTCACTTTCAATGTTGTTTGCACCTGTATCGGTTGAGGCAAGGATTGTACATTTTGTACAACCCCCCAAGGTCCATTGCGCAGCACATTGTCTTGCCAGAAACATCCCTAGAATCCAAAAAGCTGAGGTCCCTCCAATCATCACAAAACCAAAAGGATAATAAGCCAAGATGCCTAAACATGCATAATTGGCGGTTCCTTGCATACTTCCAATCACCTCGGTTCATGATTGGGCATCGGTAGGACATGGATCGAAGGTTTCACTTAGAGAATTCACCTCTTTTGGGCATGTAATTATTGGAATACAAACATATAAAGCTCAACACGTCAATTTCAAAAGCTTAGATACCTTAAGAATGGCGAAACGATGATTATAAATATGACATAGATCTCATGTGCATTCTCAATTTGAGTGTTGGAGCTCAAAGCTCCCACATAGAGATGTCAGAAGTCAAGCTTGCTCTTTCAGTATAATATTCTCAAATTGATAAGTCACGCCTTCATGTTAGGGAGAACATAACTCTTACGATAGTTAGACAAAACAACAACAAAAGCTTTTCCTGTAGTTTTTCTTGATTATTATGGTCACTTGTCAAAACATGATTTCCAATGAGTAACTAGGAAATGGTACTTTGGGCCGAACATGGACATTTTATCCCACACAACACTCCTATAGGTGTTTCAACATACCTCGATCATTGATGTTTTATCTCATTTACACACATCAATGAGCCCATCAACAATGGAAAAGGGATTGAAACACCGATGGAAGAATTGCGTGACATGAATGTTCTTCATAAGTGAAATTGTTATGGCTCCAATTGCAGTTTGTTTTTCCTTCTGTTGAGCAATTTGAATACTTTATAGCTTCCATCCTTCTTAACTTCCTTATTTAATTAATGAATTGCTATTAGATAGGTGAAGGAGTACGAGACAAATATTTCTCAAACATAAACAGCGAATCCGACGTGGTGTGAAGCGCAGCATTGTCTTCAATTTTTGCTTTATGGGCCCGAATTTGTTTTCGGTCGATACTTAATGGGCCCGAATTGATAAGCCAGAAAGTTACATGAGAAGAGAGTTGTGCAAAAGTTTTACATATGGCTGATGTTTTGAATCACAGAATGAGCCCGTAGATCAATATTGTATGGCCTTTCCGTCCCGCTTAGATGTCTGATCATATCTTGGACCTAGTCATTTTATGTGTTGTAAGTAAACCCGTTAAATGATTGGATCCCGTTGAGTTTGAAAATGGTCCAATCCAAATTAATCAGTTTTTTTTTTTTTTGACCTATTTCCATGCAATACAAATTTAGTGATTTATACTTAATATGCTCCATATCTAATCGTATTTAACAAAATTTAGGAAAATTCACACTTAAATTGAGGTGAAAGAGTGGAGTGAGCAAGAGTAAGAGTGAAATTGAGTGAGGACAAGAGAGAATTACGTAGATATATTAAGTATAAATAAGTTATGAATCCATTTAACATCCATAATATTGGTATAGCCTAAATATTATTTGGTGCCACACATGTAAAAAATTGCACTACTAACCATGCAAATTTTGAATTCAAATTAGATCCTATTGTGGAGTTATATGCAAATTCCTCCCGGCATGTCTTCCACGAGTCTAAATAACCTTTCCATGAGTTTCCATCATAACTAAGAATTTTGACTTTGATTCTGATATTGCAGAATAGATATTGCTCTTGTATTGAATTGAAGTGGGGGAGGGTTGTTTCACGAAAGATTGACCATTTGAAAAAGATTTCCAACTGTTGATCCTTTATATTGTAGGCATTGTAGAAAAATGGGTTAATAAAACAATGTTTTCATCAATATTAACATCCTATACCTAAATATTTAATAATTTTTATTAGCTCGTTTTTCCCAAGTGAGGCAAACAATCCAAGTTAGAAAAATCCATTTCCAAACTGCTGATTTTTCATGACGCAAACGAACCTTAAAAATATAAACTTCCTACTTATGGTAACCCGGCGTCCTAATCCTCTTAAAATATGTAAAACTACATAGTCTAATTAAATAAAAGCAAAAATCTTAGACTACATCATAAATGATATGAATAGTTGGATTGATTGAATCACAAATAATATTCGGATTAGGAAGGAATTGAAAAGATTCTTTCTCCATCTAAATAAGTCGATTTCTAGTCATTTAACATGGTATAGATATACAAATAAACTATAATTGAGATCATGATCTTGTGAATAAGGGCGAGCTAGATTCGAAGTTTGCAAGCTTGAAACATTTTCTTTCCAAGATATTCAGTAGAGTTGTTAACGTCGATCACCTCTTTCCATTATTCATTATTATAGCTATTATTTTTGATAAATTTTGTTTTCGAAAATAATTTCTACTAACCTCGGACAGGAAAGACTAATTCATTCATAAACACCGGAGACCGTCCGCTCATAATGTTAATGCCAGCAAGCCGCTGGACGCCAGCAAGCAAAGTGGCGTAGAAAACGAGGACGTTCAGCATCTGGATGGGACCATCTCTTGGGTTGGTGCGTGGCTGATCGGCTTCCACGGCGGCAATGGTAAACATCGGATAAGGCTGGTCATGTCGCCTTCTGGGTTTTGGGAGCGAAAACCCTCTTCCTCCTCGCTTCCTGGACGCACTGGAAGTCCATTCTCGCTTTGAACTCGACGCTCCTCGCCGGGCTGTGATACCCTTCTTATCTTGATTCAGTCTCGGGGATCTTTGCAATGGCGTCCATGTCTGGATTTGTCCTCAAAGGTTGCAAATTTCAGACACGCGGCGCTCGCTGCGGATCAAGCTCTTGTTATCCTGCCCGGAGTGTCGTGTCCCGTCTTGGTACGTCTGAACTCTTTGATGCTGCTCTTTGTGGGTTTTGACTGGAGTTTTACTTTCTGGGTACTTTCGATTTTGCATCTTTCCTGGCAAGTTGGGTGGTGCATGTACTTTGATGGGCGTACTTTTTGAGTGTTTTCCCCAAGTCTTTTCATGGTGGGTCTACTCAAGATCATTCATTTTGCCAATTTTCTTCGTTTTTTTCGGTTTGTTGATAGATCTCAGTAGGGACAATTGTGAAAATGGAAGGAGTCTGACTGTCAAGAACCGGTTGCAGAGTTCGACGGTTGCTGTTGCCACAACCCCTTTTCCTGTTAATCCATCTTCAAGGTATCTTTTTGTGGCTTAGCGGTGCTGATTCTTCTGGTGGTTTCTGCTCTGGATTGAACCTGGGTTGAGCTTTGCAAATCGGAAGATTGAACCTGGATTAAGACTTTGAGAATTGACTAGTTTGATCTGACCAACCAGCATTGACTGTTAACTAGTCAAAATACATGGGGTGATTGTATCCTCTTTCTGTTGGTGGGATTGTTGTGCACCAAGAAATCTATTTAATCTCTAGGATTACGCCTTGCAGAGAGATCATTGGTTCTCTAATGCTCCACGGATGATATAATCTAATAATAATAGTACTATAAGTATATCCTTTATACTACTTGCAAATGCCAATGGGTTCATTACTAGTTCTTTTGTTTCACTTCATTAGTGAATGGTCTCTCTCTTGAAGTTTCAATCTCTTATCACGGAAAATTCCCTTGCTAGGAGGTTTGCTCTTTGTCCAGCTGACTACTAGTCTTGAATTTTACATTTAAACAGTTTAAAGTTGTTGGCTGGGCACCGAGATTGATTTATCATTGGCAGTTTTTGTTACAAAATAGCAGTGAAATTTATCATATATTTGAGAGGTTTGATCAGTAGCTCTCTCTCTCTCTCTCTCTCTCTCTCTCTCTCTCTCTCTGACTCCCCTGCTAGCATGACCTTTTACATCTAC
The DNA here is from genome assembly GCA_014182515.1 of Eucalyptus microcorys. Lineage (NCBI taxonomy): Eukaryota > Viridiplantae > Streptophyta > Magnoliopsida > Myrtales > Myrtaceae > Eucalyptus > Eucalyptus microcorys. The sequence continues at coordinate 9,507,061 of CM024564.1, read as the reverse complement.
AATGTCTCTAATATCACTTTCTGGGATTTCATATCTAGAAAATTGACAACTTTGTGCAAGGCTGCAACAAATGCACCTGGAGAAATTCCTGCCAGCACTCCTGGCGGGATGAGCCAGTATGAGAGAATTATTGAAACTCTGACCACCCTTTTTCCTGTTTGGGTACGTACCTATTTTGAAGCGTTCTGATGTGCTGTTATTTTATTTGCATCTCTTACACCTTCAAGTTGCATTGTGCTTGTGCATGAGGCTCCCCAAATGTGTGTTTTTCAAGATTTTTATTTTCTGGAATATGTAGTGTCTTAAAATCATTTACTCCACCAGGTTATTTTGGGAACTATCATTGGAATTTACAAGCCAGCTGCGGTAACTACAAGTCCTTCATGCTGCCTTCACTGTTGATAATGTCTCTTCCGTCGATATTTTATTGTTGGGATGTCATCCAGGTTACTTGGCTCGAAACCGATCTTTTCACTGTTGGATTGGGTTTCCTTATGCTTTCTATGGGGTTGACATTGACATTTGAAGATTTCCGGCGATGTTTGCGGAATCCTTGGACTGTAAGCGGCATCTTTATCCCTATAAGTTAGGAGGAGAATTGTCAAACCTTCTAGGTCATCTTTTTCATTTCACTTTTTTGAACTTAAAACTTTATTGTTGCAGGTAGGTGTAGGATTTTTGGCCCAGTACCTCATCAAACCATTGTTGGGCTTTGTCATTGCAATGGTACTTCTTTCACCATCTCTTTTAGAAGTTCCTACTTTGGCCTATTTTGATCTCTGACAATAAAATATTGGTGATAGAGTGTACTTTCTTTTGCCTCGTTAGGTTCATGTGGTAGATGTGATAAGGATGCAAACCTGAGGACTCCAAAATTACCTTACACTGTAGATGCTTTAGGAATCTTAATCAAATCCCAGTAACTTTTATAGATTATTCTTCTTTAAACATCCAAACCTGTACCTTAGCCTCCTCACCCTTTGGAAGGCCTGACTCCAAGTGATGCCCAATTCTTTTATTTTAAATATTGCATGGATATGGATATGATGAGTAACTGTTGTCTTTAAATAATACTTCTGAATTGGGATCTTCAAACTGAATTAGGTTTGGCAAAGAAACTCATGGAATGCTGGAAAATTATATTTAAAATCTTAGTGGATACTGCAATGGGAAAACTCTCCTGAGAACAGGTGCTGCAGATATCTTTGAATTTGCTGTCTTCAGCAATTTAAAATTGATTTTTCTTTTATTGTGCTGGCAGCTCTATTTGTCAAAATGCTTGTGTATCCCATTGTGAAATTCGTCACCCACCAAGTTTCCATGATCTTCCAGCTTGGGTGTGTATCTAGAGTTCTAAATTGTGTATCTGTCTCTGAAATTTGTCATTAACCAAGTTTCCATGTTTTCCAGACTTTAAAGTTGTCTGCACCACTTGCAACTGGTCTTATATTGGTGTCCTGCTGCCCTGGAGGTCAAGCGTCCAATGTTGCTACTTATATCTCTAAGGGGAATGTAGCACTCTCTGTCCTCATGACAACGTAAGTTATGACGTATGTGTAAACTTTTGCTCTTTTTTCCAGCATAAGGAGGCAGCCTCTTTCCAAAGCTTGATTGCATATTTTGTTTATGTTAGCACTTGCCATTGATCGGTTCTTTTCATGTTCCTATTGCAATACATGTAAATTTCTTGAACATTTTACCTCATGCGGGATTATTGTAATTCTTTTTCTCCTTTCCAAGCTGTAATGTTCTGTCTTTTCACTTTAAAGTTCCTTAATGCACCAGTTTTATAATGAAGGTGTGGGAACAGTTATGGTGTGAGATATCGATTTCTTTGACATGATTATGTTGTTTTCATAAGCATGTGGTGTTTCTTATGCCTATCTGCAGATTTGCAGTCATCATGTGCTGAGTATTGTTATTGTGCAATTTAGGGATCTTTAGAGCATACTACTGTAGCTCATATTTTCGCTTTGTGTACCATATGGACATGAGTGGATAACATGATGGAAATACCTCTTAAGATGTTTTGGCTGATCATTGTGGACCATATGAAAATGAAAAGGATGCTAACTTTGAAGATGTTCTGCGTGATAGTTTTTGAAGCATTTGTCCTGATTTTTTTGCTCAAAAGGTTGTCAATATATATATATATTTTAAATTTGCAGGTGTTCGACTATTGGTGCCATTGTGATGACGCCTCTCCTCACTAAGCTTCTTGCTGGCCAGCTTGTTCCTGTTGATGCTGCGGTGAGTACAGCATAAGTATCCTCGCCTCTTCAGATGCTAAAGTATGAGAATAAGATTGTGTTTGAATGGTAGACCAATTGTTTGATTTTCAAATTAAATGGATGCTTAAGATTCTTCACTGAAGCACTGATGTGGAAGGCAGTATTGAAGTTCTTAGCTTCTGAGTTAATCTTTTTGAACCACAGACATCTTCAGTGGGTGGCAATTCAGAGGGTTTGGCTGAAAAGTCTAGATGTGAGCACTTGGAATTTTTTTGTTACGCAAGAGTCTAAAAGGTCTAGATGTGAAAAGGTTTTGCCTTTTGGAGTGCTTCATCTTTCCTGTGATGATGAGTTGTAATTACAATAGCATGGAAGAAAACTAGTGAGAAATGCATAGTCTATCTAATCTATCTCTAGTGGATGAGATTTGCCGAAAAACTCTTTTGTTGTACATAACTCATTTCTTCGTTGCCGTACTAGTCTGCATGTGGATATATGTGGTTATTTACTATACATAGTTTAATGTGTTTGCATTGTAGTGCATACCCACTATATCCAGCTATGTATGATTGTGACATACCGAGGGATTTTGGAATCACTTTTGTCAACAAATACTTGCAGGGCCTGGCTATCAGTACTTTTCAGGTTGTTTTGGTGCCAACAATAGTAGGAGGTAAGCAGAAGGTTGTTAAAATTCAAACTAAAGTCGCTTGGAAGGAAGAGCGAGAAAATAGTTAATAAATGAGATAACCCTTGTCTGTTTTCTATGACAGTGTTGGCCAATGAATTTTTTCCTAAGTTTACTTCAAAAATAGTCACCGTGACCCCATTGATTGGAGTTATTCTGACCACCTTACTTTGTGCAAGCCCTGTAAGTGAATCAAATTAAGGTCTTTCACTGCTTGTTCCTTTCTTTCATTGCCAAACTCTGGTAAGATCTGATTCTGATGTACTTCCACTAGATTGGGCAAGTTGCAGATGTCTTAAAAACTCAAGGAGCGCAACTTCTGTTACCAGTAGCGCTCCTGCATGCCGTTGCCTTTGCTCTTGGATATTGGATATCAAGATTCTCATTTGGTGAATCTACTTCCCGCACCATTTCTATTGAATGTGGGATGCAGGTAAGCGTCTTCCATGTCTTCCATTAGTTTTTCCTGTTCTGTTCTTCTCTTGCTGCCCTTTGACTACCTATTTTTATTGCTGGAATTAAAGAGCACAACTAACCATTGTTCCTTTTCAACTTTAATTTAAGGACCCTACATTTTCATTTTTTTAGTATCAGTGGAGTCTGTTGTCTCTTGTCATTGCTGACATGGTCATTGTGAATTGTATGATTACTAATATAAATGTGCAAACATCGTAAATTTTACAAAGTTCAGCAGAATCAGTGTTTCTAAGGTGCCATATTTCATTGCAATTAAGCAATTGGACTGAAGAGGAGCATGATGCCCTTGTTAGAACTGTTACTGAAACATTTATTTGTTGTTAAAATGAACAGTTATAAATCTTTTATCGCAGTGGTCTCCGGATAGTCTTTGTACACCATATTTACTATAAGCAATAAATTCTTGTTTGTCACAATTCTTTTGAGATCATTCTCATGTTATTTTCATTTGATTAGCATTCTTGTGTTTGAGGAGACATAGGTAGTGTAGAATCATTCTCAGTTAATTATATGATCACTTTGAAGTTTTGAACTGTCAAATTGAGAGATTTCTCTTGGCTGTCTATTCTGAATTACTCTTAAATCATATTAGTCCGCACATATCCTGCTTAAAATTTGATGAAAGTAAGGTGCATGGACATGTATCAGTATATGGCCCAAAAAGGTTCATGTACACATCTTTATATGTGAGGTCTGCTATTGATTGCTACTAGTATTGCTTCAAAAATTTGTGGACTTATATCGGAAAGAATGGTATAGTTCTTCTTTTGAGTGAACTTTTCATCGGCAGGAAAGCCTAGTCAAACAAAGTCTTCATTGCCTTTGGATTTGATGCTCTCTCTCTGGGCCATGCATGGCTCTCTATTGCCTTTTCTTTTAGCTGAAAATTGGGCGAAACCTCCATCTATTCTGCTAGTTCCTTTGATTGAATTGAATATCTTACAGATTTAAATCTGTTCAACATTTCCAGAGTTCTGCCCTTGGATTTCTTCTCGCCCAGAAACATTTCACCAATCCTCTGGTAGCTGTTCCTTCTGCAGTCAGCGTAGTTTGCATGGCGGTAAATTCTGACGCTCAAAACATGTGTTTCAACTCCATTCCTGGAGTATGATTTTTTTTTTTTGGAGTAATTCTTCTCTGGAGTTCCCACTTGCTGATAATCACTCTTCTCACAGCTTGGCGGGAGTGCACTAGCTGTTTTCTGGAGAAACAAACCGATCCCGATCGATGACAAAGACGACTTTGAAGAATAAGACATCCTTAAGACATCCTGTCTCCATATTTTCTCTAGGTTTATCGATTTCGGGTGTAATTTTTTTTCTCATTTGGTGGTTTCTCATGCAGTATGGTTGTTTCGGCTTTAAGTTCTAGCTAGAAGGAAGTGAATTCTGATGTATATCATTTTGGATACTAAGCTGGAGAGGAGACGTTTTAGCTTTAATAAAAGCAAAGGCAATTCTTCATCTAGTTCCAATGCCATCAGTATCCATCCTTTCGACGGATATGTCAAAAAGTACTTCCTCAGTGCCGGTACACAAACTGCAATGTCGTCAACGATATCAATAAGCTTACTTGTACCTTTCCGTTTCTGTATCTTCAGTTTAAAAACATTCCTAAGATCTTATGTTTTATGAGTGGGTGATTGAACCAGTGTATTGCGGCCCTGATCATAGGTGGGGCGGCATGGTGTGCCCGCCTGTTAAAGGTGCGGGCTTGTATAAAGCCTGTGTGAGCGCGAGTTTGCTGAAATCTGCTCTCAATCGTCCACCATGCCCCTCTCCCAGGCTCTCTTGCTCAGCTTAGGAATTCCTTTTCATCCTTTACGACAGATTTATTGAGTTTGGCTTTTCTATTCGTTTACAGATTCATTTCGAAACAAACCAGTTTCTTAAGTAGATTATTTTCCCTCAAACTATCTGGGAAGTTAGGCGTCTAATCAATGGCATGTGGATTTAATTAGAATGACAAGCCCTCCGTGCTGGACAAAATACACTCGCAATTGCAAACGACAAAGTATAATAGCTAAACATGCTCAGGTAGTAGTTCGAATGGTGAAGAGAAGCGGCTCGGCAGGTAAGGAATGGGAAATCGTCAAGGATGACTTATTTGTTGGCAAAACGAAGGTCGCCACAGTAGGCCTTGAGAGTCAACTTGGCCTCGTGGCCTTGCTCCGTCAGGCTAAACCGGAGCGGACCGACTTCATTGAAGGGCTTGTAGAGCAAGGGGTGCTGCTCGTCCACCAGCTCGCGTGGGCACTCGATCACTCCTCTTATGGCCGAGAGCGAGCCGATCGAATACCTCGTCTCATTCCCGCTCATCATCACCTGGTGTTTCAGGCAGTGCGACCGGCCGTTGCTCCTTCCCTAGCCAGTAACTCGTTTCAATTTCACAAGTTTCTCGTTCTCCAAAGTCATGTGCATTGGAATTACATGCCATGGCGTGAGAGAAGGGAAAGAACACTCACCAGGAATGACTCTCCAACCATGACTACGAAGGTGGAAGCTGAAGGCGCGACTGGAGACCACTTTCCGTCCTTCGTCTGCACCTCCAATCCGTTCACATTATTTTGGTGAGTTTGCTCAAGAAGTTCTTATCGCAGTGAGAACTCGCCCCGTTCTGCGGCTCCTGAGTCATGGCGCTTTGTACCTCGTGGCTCGGATCGAGTGGTTCAAGGATTCGGCATGCGAGTCCAGATACTTCTCCACGCCTAAGCTTAGAAAAACCATTCTGGTGATCAATGATTCCAACTCGGAGAGCGTTTCACTGCATTTATATTTAGGTATGTTCATGAAAACTTACGGTTGTTGTCTCTAAAAGATAAAGGTTATAAGATAATTTCATGCTTTTAGCTAATACAGAAATTGTCCACACCAACACCAAAAGAAGAACCATAAATTGAAAGTAATTATTCCACAAGTTGATCAACACAAAATTTGCATTTTAAGTAGTTATGTAATTTCAAAGCACACGTGCCGTCTCAAACAAAATAATCGTACAAAAATTTTGAATTTCCCTGAGGCCACATGAGATTGGCTAACTTTTGAATGCCACCAGAGTCGAGCACGCCAGTGATACCCATCACTTCGTAGGGAGGCAAATGAGGTCTTCTCGGGATATAACCGTCGTGTGGTTTTCGGAGGTCGACGAAACTATGCTTCGTCTCGGCCGGAAGATTGAACAAATCTTCCAATAGTTCGAAGACATCGGTCTAAAGCTCAACACTGATCTTGTCGAATGGAGTCTCAAAACAACCATCCTCTTCAAGAGCTTTGACAACCTCTTTTTGCACTAAATCTCAGTGGGTGCTTCCTGGCTTTAAGTCCTTTTTGCAGAAATCTATGAAGGGAAGCTTTGAAGGTGGGAGAGAAACCATAACTTTTCCTTTTGTTATTTGTTTTTTTTGTTTTTTTTTGACGTTTTCTTTTGATGGGCATATTGACGATTTTAAAGAGCCCCAAGAGTTGACTTTATAAATTTATACATAAGGGTCCGTTCGTTTTACGGAAAATAACTTTCGGGAAAACATTTTTCGGAATTTCTGGTGTTCGGATAGCGGAAAATAAATGGTCCTGGTCAATGGAAAATCTCCTTATAAGATTGTGGAAAATGATTTCCTCTTTTGAGAAGAGGAAAACATTTTCCATAACTTCTTCGACCTTGTTTCTTTTCACCAACACATTTATGCTTTCTTTTTCTTTTTTTTTTTTTTTTAAATTGAGTTTTTAATTTTTTTCCTTTTCTTTTTTTCCATTTCATCTTCTTCTTTGGTGGTCGGTCGCCACCACGGCGGTAGCCGGCGATCGGCTGCGAGCGCTCAAGCCTCGTTGCGGGCTGGCGAGGTTCCGCCTAGCCCGATCCGGCGAAGCCGAGCTTGCCCAAGCCCGGTGAGCTCGGGCCTCGCCGATCGGGCGAGGCGAGCCCCGCCGGCTGGGTGGAACTCGTGGCTCGCCAGAGCCTGGTGAAACTCTGGCGAGCTCGAGAAAGATTGGTTGAGCCTTGAGCTCGATGGATCTGGCGATTAGGTCTTGGTCGATCGCCGGGTAGCTCGCTATCGTTAGGCATGCGGCGGCGGAGGAAGGAGGCGGCGGCGGAGGAAGGAGGAGCTGGGAGGAAGAAGGAGGAGGAAGGAGGAAGGAAAAGAAAAAGGAAAAAATAAAAAGAAAAAGAAAAAGAAAAAGAAAGAAAAAAAAAAAAATAATTAAAAATTCAATTTTTTAAAATATAAATAATTAAAAATTTATTTTTTATAAAAAAATATAAAAAAATAAAAATAATTTTTTGGTCAATTAAAAATATTAAAATTTAATTTTTGATAAATTTTCCCAAATAATTAAATTAGCTAACAAATCATGGAAAATATTTTCCACTCGAAGTTTAGGTTTCGGCCGAATACCGGAAAATAGAGTCATTTTTCTGGAAAATGACTTCTAGGAAAATGTTTTCTAGAAACATGATATTTTTCGCGAAACGAACGGACCCTAAATATATATTTATATATAAGGCCGGAGGGAAACCATAGCTTTTCCTTTTGTTGTTGTTTTTTCTTTTTTTGACGTTATCTTTTGATCTGCATATTGAAGATTTTAAAGAGGCCATATTGCGTCCAAGAGTTGACTTTATGTATAATTTTTCTATAAGATAAGTCCAATTGTTTACCATTTCAATACTTCAGAATGGCAAGTCTTGCCAAACAATATATATTGTTTAATGAGGCCAATATGTTGGCGCCACGCGTATGTTTCGGTAGGGTTTTGTTTGATGATTTGCTTCCTTTACCCACACCCAATGACAAAAGCTCCATTGTCGCCTTCTAGCTTGGCAAGACTTGCCATTCTGAAGTATTGAAATGGTAAACAATTGGACTTATCTTATAGAAGCACTGTCAGACTCGAGTAGTATCGTATCTAGGAAAGCTAATATTCTATTAAGGACATATTTTCCTCCATTCATGCTTTTGATTGGTGAGTTACAACTTACGGATATCACATACATGTGAATTTCACTAAATAAAAATGGGGCAACATCCATGTTCGTAAATCCATCGGTTAGAAGAACTAATTAGAGAAAGTTTCCCTTAGCAAAGGATGGAGGAGAAAACATGGTCTTGAGAAACTTATAAAACGGACTTTTTATTGAACTAAATTTATTGTCTTACTATGTTAGTTATATGAAGGGCCCGAAAACAAAGATCAATTCAAATTACAACCGCAACTTACATAAATTATAGGAGAAGCAGTCCATAAATCTCAGACCTTACATAGATCTATTAAGAGAAGCTTTAGAGAGAGCAAACCAATATCGGCTTTTCCTTTATGGTTTTTTACCTGTGATATATATTAATATTATGTGCGTATGGACGATTTTAAAGAGGTCAATAAGGTTGCATTCAAGATTTATTTTTTATTTTTATATATTTTTCTATGTATCCATATCTAATAAAGTTAGTGCATGATTCGGATGGGTTTTGTTCAACAATTTGTATACTTCATCCCCACGCCATTTGACAAAGCTTTAGAGTCGCCTTCTGGCTTGACATCACTTGCCATGTTGAAATATCAAAATAATAAACAATTGGACTTATCATATTTGTTCATTTTGATGATCTTATGATATTATATGAATGATCGACACACATGATATGACCCGAAAAGAATATTGCTATGCCTAATAGAACATTTGGACTACATCAGATTATATATCTAGATGTATCTGTATATTTACACTTGTTCAAGCAATAAGCTCCTGTCAACGTGACCTAATTTACCCTTATGAATGTTTTTATTAAGAAATTATCTTCTCGTCTATATAGCTAACCATAGTTGAGAGCTATATATTCCTCACATTGTGAGTTATAAATAATGGACATCACTTACGTCACTAAATATAAACACAGTTAATGTCCATCCATTGATCAGATGAACTAATTGGAGGAAGTTTTCTTTCACTAAGGATGGAGGAAAACATGGCCACGCCAAATTAATGGAAGGAATTTTCTAGGTTTATAGTCTTGTTTTGTTAATTATATGAAGGGCCCATAGACAATGATACGACACAGATTACATAAATTATTGAAGAAGCGGGTCCATCAATCTAGGACAAATATTCGCATATTATCATCACATGCATACGGTCCAGAATTGTCTTCCTTCAAGTCTTATTTTCCGAAAAAGAGACAAAGTGGGACGATAGAACTTCTATTGTTTTAGTCAAGGGGCGACAATCATAATTGATCTCATTCTCATTATTAAAGTTTGGTAAGCTTATCGGTCGTTAATGTGGCTCTTCTCAATCTTTACCGACCATGCATTTTCAAAATCACAATCATGAAAACGATTGTAAACTTGTGCAATTAAGTATTCCGGAAGATTGGTCGGAAGGGATTATTTGCGTCCACCAGCACGATTAACTCTTTTGAATAAGTCGTATAAGAAGAATGACTCCGCCATTTTAAAACATGAATCCTTAAGAATCAAATCATCTTCTCGTGCATGCATACACATCACACTATGATTCATGCATTCGCATCAGTAGGCGACATATCTTCACACGACACTTCGCTGCATAATACATATTATCACATGACACAACAAGTCATCACATGGTATGTCACACCATCATGTACACAAATATTTGTATTTTCATATACATTCATACATGTGGTACGTTGAGCCATTACAGAGGTATAAAATGATAGGAAAATAATCAAAAAAAGTCATAAACCTATTGTATTTGTGTTAATTTAGTCATAAATTTTTTAATTTTACCAATTTAATCCTAAACCTTTAAATGATTTGCTAATTTAGCCATAAACCTTATAACAATTTAGTTATTTTAGTCAATTTTAGCTGAAATTGCTGAAGTGGTCATCTAGTCAATGCCGACTGTCCTACATGGCATTATTGGTGGGCCAAAATTGACGTAGACCTTTGTTTTTTTTTTTTTAAAAAATATTTCTGAAACTTTTTAATTATTGTTTTCCCTTTTATTTCTTTCTTCTTTTGAGCTTGCGCCGGTGAGGTTGCTTGGTTGAGTTGAGGGTGTTGCAGCCCCTTCCTATGGTCGGCGAGGAGTTCAAACCAGGTGAGGGTTTTTGGCCTAAGGTTAGTTTAAAAAAAAAGGAAGGAAAAAAGAAAAGATTTTAAAAAAAGAAAAATTGTATATGTCAACACCGATCATACCACGTTAAATAGTTGGTGTTAACTAGACCACCATATGAGTGATTCCTAATCAAAATTGATCAGTATGATTAAATTGGCAAATTGTTAAAAGGTTTAGGATTAAATTGGCAAATCGTCAAAATATTTAAAACTAAATCGGTACAATTAAAAAATTTAAGACTAGTAAAAATTGAAAATTTTAGGATTGAATTGGCATAGATGTAATATGTTTAGAACCCTTTTGGTAATTTTCCCTAAAATGATGTAATCTAGGAAAAAGAAGTTAGAAACTACATTTGTATCTTAAAAAATCATCTGCTAGGTGAATTAAAAGGACTCAGTTAAAAAGTATATGGCAGCGAAAGAGCGTCATTAGGGTGTTAACCTTCCCCCAAGCATAATCAAACCCCAAGTCAATCTCTTTGTTTTTATTTCAAAAACAAACCGGTTTCTTTGACATGAGAACTCAAATAGTTCAACCACTAGGGTTTAATTTAGCGGCCACTTTTTCCACATGAGAAATGGGATGAGAAATGGGAGGTGGAGGGTTCGAAGCCTCATATTTTTCAAGAGGGTTAAAGTGGAAGAAATTTAGTTTTTGGTGTGGGTTTCAACTTCTAAGCCTTATAAGAAGGTAGGGTAAAAGTTTGAGAGTAAGAATTAGAATAGGAATAGGGTAGGATTAACAAAAAAAAAAAAAAAAACTCAACTAAGTTTATTTTCCCTAAAACTACTTGGGAAGTTCGGCGTTTAATCAATGGCATGTGAATAATTAGAATGACAATCACTCCGTACAAGAACAAACACACTCGAACTCGCAAACAAGGACTTTCCAATAGTGCAAATAGTGATCACCGATAGCTCCTTCAATAATAAAAGCAGAGCGTTCCCGAAGTATAATAGTTCGACATGTTCAAACACCACAGTAGGCCTTGAGAGTTGACTCGGCCTCGTGGCCTTGTTCCGTCAGGCTGAATCGGAGCAGACCGACTTCGTCGAAGGGCTTGAAGAGCAAGGGGTGCTGCTTGTCCACCAGCTCGCGTGGGCACTCGATCACTCCTCTTATGGCCGAGAACGAGCCGATCGAATACCTCGTCTCGTTCCCACTCATCATCACCCGGTGTCTGGGGCAGTGCAGTCGGCCGTTGCTCCATCCCTAGCCAGCAATTCGCTTCAAATTTACAAGTTTCTCGCTCTCCAAACTCATGTGCATTGGAATTACATGCCCTGGCGTCATGAGAGAAGGGAAAGAACACTCACCAGCAATGACTCTCCAACCATGACCACGACGGTGGAAGCTGAAGGCGCGACTGGAGACCACCTTCCATCCTTCGTTTGCACCTCCAATCCGTTCACATGATTTTGCTGAAGTATGGTCAAGAGGTTCTTATCGCAGTGCGAGCTTGCCCCGACCTGAGGCTCCTGAGTCATCGGCGATTTGTACCTCATGGCTCGGATTGAGTGGTTCAAGGATTTGGTATGCGAGTCTAGATATTTCTCCACGCCTAAACTTTGAAACACCATCCTGGTGATCAGTGATTCCAACTCGGAGAGCCTCATTGCGTATGAAGTCAGCGTTTCACTGCATATACATTTATATTGGTATGTTCAGGAAAAGTACAGTTGTCCAGAAAATAAAGAGCTTTACAGCAAAAAGAAGACTTCGAAACTAACACCAAAAGAAGAACCATAACATCAAAATTTTCTTTCCACAGGTTTTTATTACACAAACATTCGCATTTAAATAGTTATGTAATTTCAAAATATATGTGCAGTATGTTGGTTTCACGTACCAAAATTTTGGATTTCCTTGAGGCCACATGAGATTGGCTAACTTTTGACTGCCTCCAGAGTCCAGCATGCCGGAGATTCCTATTGCTTCATATAGAGACAAATTAGGTAAGTTTGTGATGTAACCGTCGTATGGCTTTCGAGGGTCGACAAAACGGCGCTTCGTCTTCGCTGGAAGATTGAACAAATCTTCCACTTGTCTGAAGACCTCATTGTTAAGCTCGACACTGATCTTATCATATCGAGCCTCGAAACAACCGTACTCTTCAAGTGCTTTGACAACCTCTCTTTGTACTGAATCCCAGTCAGCGCTTCCAGGCTTCATGTCATTTTTGCAAAAATCTATCAAGGGAAGCTTTGGAGGTGAGAGAGCGCCCATACCAGTTTTTCCTTTATGGATTTTCTTTTCGAGATGTCTTTTCATGTGCGTGTTGAAGAATTTAAAGAGGTCAGTAAGGTTGCGTCTTGGAGTTTCATATAAATATATATAATATAATATAAAATATACTTTTCTATGCATCCATATCTAATAACGTTGGTGCGTGATTAGGTTGGGTTTGGTCCCATTATTTGTCTACTTTACCCCACACCGTTTGACGAAGCTTTCATAGTCGCCTTCTGTCTTGGCATGACTTGCCATGTTGAAATAATGAAATGGGAAACAATTGGAATTATCTTATTTTTGGCCGCATTTTATGGAAAGATTAGCATTCTGTCATGCGTTCTCGTGAAGGGAAATAATAATATAGTGCGTATAGCGACGCACGCGGTATCTATCTAGATCTGCATATTTGAAGATCGAAATTGTTTGTGCAACTGCATTAGGTTCGAAATCAATAGGGGGGACGTTGATCTGGTTTGCGGTGGGCGTGCACTTGCAGTCGATGTGAAGGTGGATCACTAATACTTAAGACATCCAGGTGGCAATTCGGACAGGACACGAAAACTGAACTTGAACAAGACAGGGCAATTTACTTAAAGAAGTCCTAATCCGACTCTACACGACATGACACGAGTTGTATCACTTCTTATGATGCTTAGGGTTTTAGATGATAGAACCAGTTCACTTGCCCGATCAAGGATAGACGATCCATTGAATTCACGTCAGACCACTATCAGAATAAAGGTGAGAATGACTCCTCAATACTATACTTCGAAAAATGACGTGGAATTGAAATCGAATTTAGCACCATACATTTCTTAAGATGCAAGTGCCAATTATACCATTACACTATCGTATTTATTATTTTTTTTTTTTGTAATTTTAAGTGGATATATAATGACAAAAAATCCAACATCTGATTAATGATCGATCTAACAAGAAATAACAACCTGTTTCTCATATGAACCCAAAAAGAATTAAAATGTAGAAATAACGCCGACGATAATGGAGGCATAAAAGTGGAAATCATGAAAAAAAGGTGGAAATCATGGGCAGGGTTACTCACCTTACATGGAGACATTAATGAAAAAAGAAAAACCCAAGGTTGCATTCGTTTTGCAGAAACCAAATGATTTACAAAATATTTTTCTTACAATAATCATTTTTATTGCTCACAAAAATGAATAAGAAGGAAAATATTTTCCGCATCAACAAAAATGTTTAGATATAAATTGTTATCTAGGAAAAAGCTTTTTTTGTCTAAGTATTCAAATGATATAAGCTTTCATTTTTAGGAAAATATTTTCTAAAAAATCATTCACTTTCCATACAATAAATGGAGAAATTTTCCCATTGCAGTTCTCTCACATAGCATTTTCCAATTTCAATTTTTCAGACCTCCAAATTTCCTCCGTTGGTGAGTTAAAAATCCTAGATGTTGCGTACATGCAAACTTAACAATATATAAATGCAGGTGATGTCCATATTTATAAATCCGTCAACCATAAGAATTATTTGGAGCTTTTTGTAATTAAGTATGAAGGAAAAGTGGGACTTGACAAAGTAATGGAAGGAGTTTTTTCCTAATTTAGGGCCCATCTAAGAACACAGATTACATCAATTATTGGATAAGCGGGTCCATACATCACACGCATACGTTCCAGAAATCTCTTCCTTCGAGTCTAATCTTTCCAGAGAGGACACATAGTAGGATGATTAGGGGTGATTGGTTCTTGGTGCGGTCTGGTCTAGTCCCACTTAGGAACCAAGAACTGGTTCATTTGTGAGACTGAGAATTGGACCGGCTGGTTTTGGAATCAGTTCGGTCCAGTTCCGGGCGGTCTAGTGAATTTGGTGGATGAGGGAGGGGAGATATTCAATCATTAAGGTTGGGAATGGGCTTCCCATCTCTTAAGAAAGAATAATTAAGAATGCAAAATGTGCATTGAAAATGATACAGCAACAACAAAGCCTGGAGGAAGGGCATTCGTACAGTAAAATGGAAATGGATAATAAGCCACGAGGAAAACGACTGCTTTAATTGCAGCAAAATTTCCATTTTGCAGAGATCATTCGTACAGTAAATTTGCAAATTTGCATTGCATATGGTACGGCAACAACAAAAGAAGAGAGATGATCCATGTACGGCAACAACAAAAGAAAAAAATTTTGGTCCAGTTTGGGCTGTTCGGTTCCCCTCGTAGAACCAAAAACCGGACCAATGCCCTTGGGAACTGACTGGTTACCGCCTAGAGGTGGTCGGTCCGGTCCGGTCCAGTCCGGATGGTTCTGGTTTAGCCAGTCTGTATTGCTCACCCCTACGGACGGTACAGCTTCTATCACTTTAGTCAATTGGTGACGATCGGGATTGATCTCATTCTCTTTACTCAAGTTGGGAAAGTTTATTTGGTCGTCAATGGGGTTTCTTCTCATCATGGTAAGTCTTAAATAGTGATAAATCGCAAGAACAGCGTAGGGCTTGAATAGCGACGTGACTCACAAGCAAATGATAGAATTACTTTGTGATCTTTACTGGCTAGGCACTGTCAAAATCACAATCAAGAAAACTGTTGCAAGTTTTCGAAATCAAGTACGATGGAAAATAAATTGGTCGAAAGGGATAATCTGCATCTTCCTATATGATCAACTCGCCAGAATACACCATAGAAGAAGAATGATTGCCATTTTAAAATGCATATCATTTAGGATCAAATCATCTAGTCAATCAAACATGCATACACATAACACTAGGATTCGTGCATTCATGTTGTCATGCGACATATCATTACATAGCACTTCGCCACATGATACACGTCATCACATGGCACGTTGTCAATAATACAACACATTGTCATATCGCACACAATGTCATCACATGACATAACATCTCATCACACGGTATGTTATGTCATCATGTATATGTATAATTATGATTTCAAAACACAACTGCACTTGGGTATGAGCACTCTGTGCTAGACAAATACTGTTGAGACGACGTTCGCAGTCTGGTTTTGCTGTTTCAACAAGGAAGAAAAGAAATGAAGATGCTGCTGTTTTAACAAAGACGAAAGGAAATGAAGTGAGCGAATCATCTGCTACGCGTATGCCTGGTGTTGCTGTTTCAACAAGAAAGAAAAGAAATGAAGTTGGCGAATCCCCCAGCACTAAGTGTCAAACTATGAGTGGTGCTCTGCATAACCGTTTCTCTGTTTTGTGCTCTTAACAAGAACAAGACGTCGAGCAACAGACTAGGATCCCCGATCCTTCTTCCTTCATTCTGTTTTCTGTTATATCGTTTCTCTTGTAGATGAGCTGTCGAACTGTCATTGGCTGTTTTTGGATCTGAGCATGTGATATAAATAGAAAGTAGAGCAAGCGAGTGAGCAAGCTCTCAGATGAAAATTTTCTTCAAACACAGAGAAAAGTAGTCATGAAAGCTCAAAATCTTCGTCATCCACACTCATCCCCACTCATCCCTTTTCTTCTCGTTCTTTCCATAAATATTCACATGGTATTAGAGCCATCTCTGAGAGCACAAAAATGGTAGCAAGAACTTAGAAATATCCTTTTCCAATCCATAACATTACCAACTTTGTTGCGATCAAGCTAGTTGAGGACAACTTTTTCTTTGGCAAGCTCAGTTCCACAGGGTTTTGTGAAGTCAAGAGCTATTTGGCTTCATTAGTGGTGAAAATCCACCACCTGCTCAAACATTACAGGTTGAAGTCAAAGGACATGAAGTTGAAGCAGTGAACCCTGATTATACAGATTGGGTAAGGATTGATCAACTGGTGTCATCATGGATCGGTGGAGCTGTATCTGAGAATATCCTGAGTCTAATCATTGGCTTGGAAACATCATATGAGGTATGTCAAACTTTACTTAATCGCTTCACACAAAAGTTGGTGGCTAGGGAGTTTGAACTGAGAGGGAAGCTCCAAGCCTGCTAGAAACGGGATCGGCCATTGTCTATTTATCTCAGGGAATACAAATTGATTTGTGATCAATTAAAAACGATTGGGAAGCCTGTAGATGAGATAACTAAGATGTTTGGTGTTTTGGAGGGATTAGGATATGAATATGAGAATTTCAGAACCACTATGTATTGCTTGAAGCCTCAATCGGTAGCTAGAGAGATTTGAGACAAGGCTGCAAAGCTATTCCTCAAGCCAGGATAATCCTAATCTAGCATACTACGGGCAAAGAAAATTTGAGGTATAGTCGAAGGTGAAATTTGATAGAGAACTTGATCAGCCTAACTTTGCATTTGTAGGCTTAAGAGGAAGCAACCGTAGGGGACGTAGCTATGGTAGAGGACGTGTGTTTAATAGTTGGAATTGTTGCTGTGGATGTCCTGGAAGAAACAGAGTTACAAGTCATATAACTTGAACCAAGAACAAGAGGATCAACATTTTAAGTAGTATAATAACTTCTCTGGTTTTGGTCAAGGATTTTGACCATATGTAGGTTATTCACAAAGGTATCAAGATACCAAATCATATCCCTCCCCAAATTTAACATTTAACAAACACTTGTAGGATGAGAAAACAACAGATAGTGTTCGGTTGGAATGTCAAATTTGTAAGCATTCAGGACACAATGCACTTCGTTGCTGGTATCGGTTGGACAATTCATACTAGGCTGAAATGATTCCAACAGCTCTGGCATGGATGCATCTTGAGGACTCTAAAGGTAGTGAATGGTATCTAGACATTGGTGCGACAGCCCACATCACTGCAAATTAGGGTATAGTTCATAACTTCTCTAAGTACAATGAGATTGATACGGTTATGATAGTAAATGGTTCATGTCTATCTATTGCTTATACTAGCGATGCTTTATTACATACTAAAATTGATACATTGCCTCTAAATGATGTGTTGGTTGTTCCTGAAATCAAGAAAAATCTTCTTTCGGTCTCAAAACTGACAGATGATTATCCCTGCTCCTTTTTTTTTTTTTTTGGGTCGATATCCTTGCTCCTTTGTTTTTGATAAAAATGGGGTTTATAGAAAGGACAATCGCACCAACACAATAGTGATGCTTGGAAGGAAAGTTAGGGGGCTCTACTGAGTGCATCCACAAACAACAGAGGCTCTCTTTACTCAAAGACATAAGGCTATAGGGGAAGATGTGTAGCACCAGCGGTTAGCTCACACCAACTTCCAAACATTGAAGTATTTATAGAGTCAGCAACTGATACACTGCAATACAAAAACTCAAGCTATGTGTAGAAGCTATCAAATTGCCAAGAGTACTGCATTACCATTTCCCTTATCAGAGTCTTTATATGATATTCCTTTAGAAAAGATTCACTATGATATTTGGGGTCTTTCACCAGTGAACTCCTTTCAAAACTTCAAATTCTATGTTATATTTGTGGAAAACTTTTCCCATTATAGCTGGATTTATCCAATGAAGTTGAAGTCAGATTTCTATGATATCTTTGTTATGTTTCAGAAACAAGTAGAGAACCATTTTGTTCGAAAAATCAAAATATTTGAATATGATGGTGGGGGAGAATTCACTAGCAACAAGTTTCAGAACCATTTACAGACTTGTGGCATCAAACAATATGTCTCTTGCCCTTACACACCAAAACAAAATGGGATTTCTGAAAGGAAACACCGTCACATGGTTGAATTGGGGTTAGCTATGCTTTATCACGCTAGAGTTTGGTTAAAATACTGGGTGGATGCTTTCATGACGGCTAACTACATTGTTAATGTACTTCCCACCCCAAAGTAACAAATGCATTCTCCTTATAGCAAACTTTATAAATAGAAGCCAAGCTATGAGCATCTAAAAGTCTTTGAGTGTGCCTGTTACCCCTGTCTCAGACCATATGCACGACATAAATTTGATCCAGGATCACTCACGTGTGTATTTTTGGGATATAGTGAACGACATAAAGGATATCATTGTCTAGTACCTACTGATGGTCGCATAACATTTGACGAATTTTTTTTTTCTTTTGCCAAGTAACTAACAACAGAGTACACTCATTATATTGCTTTGTATCGAAAATGGGCAGAAGAAGTTAATTTTTTGGATTCTACCATTGCAGAACAAGTGAGACATCCTTCAAATCAACATATAGGTCATTTACAAGATAATGGAGTCTTGGAAATTGGCCAATTCAATATACCATATCCTATTGCGATGCCACAGAATTCCTCTACCTTGCAATTGTAGTCTAACTCAGCTCCTGGAGAACCAACAGTTCTTACTCACAACACTAAAGCACCAACTGAGATCATCATTGACCAAGCACAACAAAGTTCTCCACTTCACCCACAAGGTACAATCTCTATCCACCCTATCCAAACCTGACTAAAATCTGGCATTGTGAAGCCAAATCCTAGATATGCATGCTTGGCTGAATACAAAGTTCCTCTTGAACCATGAGAAGTCAAATCAGCCTTGGTAGATGAAGGCTGGCATAAAGCAATGCAGGATGAAATGGATGCTTTGCATGAAAATCGGACGTGGATATTAGTTCACCGAACTAAGCAAATGAATGTTATAGGATGTAAATGGGTGTTTAAAACTAAGTTAGCACCTGATGGAAGTCTTGATAGAATGAGGCTTGGTTGGCGGTTAAGGGATTTTACCAAGAAGAGGGAGTTGATTTTACAGAAACGTTCAGCCTTATGGTCAAACACGCCACAATCCGCATAGTACTCTCTGTAGCAATGATGAAGCACTGGCCATTACACAACTTGATGTTAAAATGCTTTCTTACATGGAACATTAAATGAGATAGTATATATAGAGCAGCCTCCTGGTTTTACACATCCCCAAATGTCTCAACATGTATGTCTTCTTAGGAAGTCTTTGTATGGTCTTCGTCAAGCCCCGCATGCTTGGTGTGAAAAGTTTAGCAATTTTCTTCTTGAAGGTGGCTTCTTCTATAGCACAACTGATCCCTCACTCTTCATGCTTTGTGATGGACCAGACACAATCCTTCTGTTGCTTTATGTAGATGACATTGTGCTAACTGGTAGCTCAGATAAGCTACGGGCTAAACTAATCAAGTCGCTAAGTCTCCACTTCCAGATGAAAGATCTAGGGTGTCTCCACTATTTCTTAGGTATTGAAGCCAAGCGTACCTCTCAAGATATTTTCTTATGCCAAACCAAATATGCCATTGATCTTCTTACAAGAGCCAACATGACAGAATGCAAACCCATCTCAACCCCTCTACCACTAAGACTAGTCACCATGACAAATGATAACATCTTGCTTGACAACCCACTTGAATACAAAAGTCTGGTTGGCGGTCTTCAATATCTAAGAATAACTCACCCTGATCTTGCCCATGCAACAAACCTGCTATGTCAGAAAATGCAGCAGCCAACGGTTGGAGATTTTCTTAAATAAAAAGGGTTCTTCGGTATGTTAAAGGAATTGTTCATTTTGGTTTGTTCATTCATTCTAATAGTTCAATGACCTTATACGGGTTTTCAGATGCTGATTGGGCTAGTTGCGTTGACACTAGACGCTCAATTACTGGCTTTTACACCTATCTCGGTTCTAATCTCATTTCATGGTCAGCTAAGAAGCAAACCACTGTATCTCATTCCTCGACGGAAGCTGACTATAGAGCTTTTGAATCTACTACTACTGATCTTACGTGGATTAGCTTTGTTCTATGTGACATTGGCATATGCCTCTCCTCACCAACAATTCTCTTTTGTGATAATCAGTTTGCCATTTCTCTTACTACAAATCCTATCTTACATGCTCGAACCAAGCACATCAAAGTCGACTTCCACTTTGTTCGAGAAAAAGTTTCATCAGGCTCATTGAGTGTTCGCCATGTCCCCAACACTCGTCAACTTGCTGATATTTTTACCAAGTCGTTATCACAATTAGATCACTGTACTCTTAGAACCAAATAGGGTATGGGGTTCAGACCCCTACTTTATTTGCGGGGGGATGTTGAGACGACATTCGCACAGTCTAGTTATGCTATTTCAACAAGGAAGAAAAGAAATGAAATGCTGCTATTTTATCAAAGATGAAAAGAAATGAAGTGAGCGAATCATCTGCTATGCGTATGCCTGGTGCTGCTGTTTCAACAAGAAAGAAAAGAAATGAAGTCGGCGAATCCCCTAGTACTACGTGTCAAACTATGAGTTGTGCTTTGCATAACCATCTCTGTTTTGTGCTCTTAATAAGAACAAGATGTCAAGCAACAGATTGGGATCCTCGATCCTTCTTCTTTCATTCTGTTTTCTGTTATATTGTTTCTCTTGTAGATGTCCTATGACCCACTAGTTGGACGCATTCGCCAATCCTTTGGTCTCCACAGGCTCCGGGGGCTTTGGATTATCCATAGCACCATCATGAGGGTCAACTGCACTCTTGCCTAGAGCGGCATCGACTACCATAAAGGGAATCTCAAAACCCTGGAGGGGACCTACCTTATATGTCCATTAAATTCGTGACGAAACCATCTTCTGAATCAATGAGGTATCCTCTGAGGTAGGCCCTCATTGACCCAAACGGTGGTCACCACGAGTTCATAAACCTAGTGACCTTCGGGATCAGGGTAGTCAAAACTTTGCTCAGTAACCCTCATGGGTCGACCAAAATGTTCCAGAGGAATAGCCATCTAAGGACTTGAAAAGATTGAGCCCACGATGAGGTGAGACAATGTCTTAGCAAGTTCACCCCCTAAACTCCGACTAGGAAGGAAATATGCCTAAAGGCAGTCTATGCACACAAGATAGAGGACTTACTTGACCTTAGTTCCTTCCTGCACATCAGTACAATTCATATACTCAATCAATTCCATTCAATCCATTCAATCGATTCAATTCGATTATTGCTCGCACAAGCATGAACTACCGACACACATCGGTCCTCTGGTGTAGTAAGGGATTACTGCTCACACAACTTGATAGATCAATGCTCTCACAAGCCGACATTCCAACAAGCCACATGGATAGGTTTTTATTAATAAAATAAAGCCACGTTGTATTTCTGGCAAATCTCGCCGGAGTTAGCACTTAAGTTTCCAATTTTTAAAAAAACTGACACTTAAATATATCTTCTAAAAGTTTTGATACTTAAATGTCCACCCATGCTAAGTTTTGACACTTGAGGTGTCATTCTCTCAAAAGCTACAACATCCTTGAATTAACTTACTCGAGATATTATTTGTTTTGGTTCATCCCATTTTGAGTCTCACAGCTTTGTCCTTTGACGTATATACATGCAGTTTCTTAGGAGGTTACCCGTTATGGTAGTGCTCTAGCCTAGGCATGCTTACATTTGTAGTTCTAAAACTAAGTATGGCCATTACGTCAAAAAGGCACATCCATGAGTTAATTTCAATTTTTACATATATATCTCAAAATTGCTCTCTTTAGTGCATAATTTAGTTCAGTCCTGCCCTCTTTGCCACTTAGAAGCTTGAGAAATCGTTCCTTGTCCAAGCCCTTTGCCTAGGCAACCACTCCCCACTCTCATCGGACTAGGTCATATAGGTCCACCGGTTCTAGTCTAGTTTGTCCCCGAACCACACACTATTGAAGGGGATCCCACTTTGATTCTATATTGTGACATCCCTATATTAACTCATTTGAAGTATTGTTCTCTTTGACCTATCTCATTTCCAGTCTCATAGTTTTGTCTTTCGGAATACAAACAAGCACTTCCCTAGGAGGTCATCCATCCCGGTAGTGCTCTAACCTAAGCATGCTTAACTTTGGAGTTCTTAAGCTAACCATCATCATTGCATCAAAAGTTACTTCTTTAAGTTAGTTTTAATTTTCATATATAAATGTATATCTCATAATCGCTCTCCCTCTTTTCGTTGCATAGTTCGATTCATTCTTGCCTTCTCACCATTCTAAAAGCCTGCCAAGAGCTACTTCTTGTCAAAGTCCTCTAATCCCAATGACCACTCATTTGCTTTGTTATCACAAAACAACTCCATTTCAGACAAAGGAGTAAAACCAAATCTGTCATTAGTTTCCGAAGCCATAGGAGTTCGCACAGTCCCTTGGCCATTCCTCTAAACTCTGCCTTTGCACTTGAGAGAGCTATTACTTTTTGCTTTTTGCTCCTTGCTTCTCCAAATAACTAAATTCCCTGCCACAAAGGTAAAGTATCCCAAAGTTGATCTTCTGTCTGACACACTTTCAGCCTAGTTTGCGTTAGTAAAACCTTCGATCTTAAGATGCCCACTCTTCTGAAACTAAAGCCCTCTCCCCGGAGCTCCCTTTAAATAACGAATGATTTGCATTACACCATCCATATGGCCTTCACTCGGAGCATGCATAAATTGACTTACAACATTCACCGCATAGGCAATATTAGGACATGTATGCAAAAAATAAATTAGTTTGCCAACTAATCTTTTATATCTTTCTTTATTTGTAGGCACCTAATCAGAATACTCTCCAAGTTTGTGATTCTGAACAATCGGCGTGGTTGCAGGTTTGCAATCTAGGATTATCACCTCAGCCAACAAATCCAAAATATACTTTCCCTGAAATAGAAAAATACCTCTCTTAGATCTTGCTACTTCTATCCCCAAGAAGTACTCGAGTTCACCAAGATTTTTCGTCTCGAACTCCATCGAGAGCTTCTGCCATAATTTCACAATTTCCTCATGATCATCTCCTGTGATAATCATATCATCTACATAAATAATCAACATAGTTATCTTACCTTGAATTTGTCTCAAGAACATCGTGTGGTAAGAATAACTTTGAACATACCCATATCTTTTCATAGCCACACTAAATCATCCAAACCAAGCTTAAGGAGGTTGTTTCAATCCATATAATGATCGTTCCAATTTACAAACTAGTCCTGATTGTGAAGAAGGACTATAACCTAATGGAATATCCATATAGATATCCTCTTTTAGGTCACCATGAAGAAATGCGTTCTTGACATTAAATTGGTCTAAAGGCCAATCTAAATTAGCTGTAAAAGACAATAACACTCGTACAATATTTAGTTTTGCAATAGGTGAAAAGGTTTCATGAAAATCCACCCCATATGTCTGTGTATATCCTTTTATTACCAACCTTGTCTTATATCTTTCGATGGACCCATCTACTTTATACTTGACCGAGAATATCCATTTGCATCCTACTGTTTCTTCTCTCCTGGTAGTTCAACCAACTTCTAAGTATTGTTTTTCTACAATGCCACAATCTAGAATATATAAGCTGATGATACATTTGAAATAAATATCCTTAATGGCTTAGACAATTTGTCAATTGAAACATAGTTAGTGATTGGATAGACAAACTTCTTCTTTCCTCCACCATTTGATGAGCATCAGTTTGGGGGCTTTCCTCAATTGTGCTCGGTAGGTAATTTATATTCCATAGAAATATTAGAATCATCATGCAAACTAGTAGTAGGAGAAATTACCTCAGAAATTACCTCAGGAATTGGGTCGGGCATTGAAGAAGAAGGAGGAAGCTGTTTTGGAAAAGCTGATTGGTCTTGCAAACCCGGCTCCTTAAGGACCTGACCTTTTCTTGACGAGATTTGCTCTAAAATTTCCAAAACACTTTGCCTACATTCCATGCTTTCTTGCTCAACATCTATCGGTAAATTATAGCCTAGTTTGGCATTAGCTATTGGTGGCAATGTTGACACTCCACCAATTTGTACTCTTCCTAGGGCCATAATACCACCACCAGTCTTCCACCAATTCTTCTTTTCCGTTTGTATCTCTCTCTGAAAAGAAGAATTGGTGTCCCGAAAGAAAGATTCTATCTCAAGGAATGTCATATCCATTGTAACATATGTCTTCTTAGTATATGGATTATAGCATCGATACCCTTTTTGATGTGAATTATAGCCTAAAAACACACACTGCATAGCACATGGTTCAAGTTTTGTGCATTGTTTTTGGGGATGTGAACAAAGGCGACTGAAAAGGAGAAGTCAGTTTCCTCAAACTCAGGGTTTAGGTTCAGATAGCAGGAAATCTCAAAACCCCCGCCTTCACGCCCAGGTAAAAGCCTTACCTATATTCCTTACTTTTCGCTTTCTTATCCTAGTTAACACACTGCATTTGACACTCTCTAGGAGAGAAGGGGGAGAGTGATTCAATACCAAGACGCTAACTGTCACTATTGACGGCGGAAGGTGGGAATCGAGCAAGCTCGGCAGGGAACTTTTCGAGAGCAGGGCTTTCAAGTGGCTATACATACAAATCCATTTACCTTAAACACTTTAGGGGAAGTACTTATGGTAAGTGTACATGAGAGAACAGAGCATCCAATGGTGTTTGAAATTCTAACACCTTCAATGGCATTCAATTAATAAGGTGGGCCGTTGTAGCCATTGCATTATCCCAAAAATGGTGAGCAACATTATTTCCAAATTACAAAGATTGAGCTATCTCAAGGATATGCCTGTTCATCCTTTTTGCTACCCCATTTTGTTAGGGCATTCTTGAGCATGACGTTTCATGGAGTAAGCCATGCTGCATGAAATATTCTTTGAGATACTAATTAGTGTACTCACCACAATTATCACTGCGAAGAATTTGGACCTTCCTAGCAAATTGAGTTTGCACCATAGTATGGAAAATTTTAAACATATTGGCAACTTCCTCCTTAGTTTTCACTATATATAAGCATGTCATTCTAGTGCAATCATCAACAAAAAGGACGAACCATTGACTACTAGACAAAAAGTAATAGGAGAAGCACCTCACACATCAAAATGAATTAAAGAGAAATGAATTGTATTTTTATTTATACTGATAGGAAAAGACACTTGGTGACTTTTCACCAAAAGGCAAGTTTGACAATCAAACTGATAATCATTCAAACCCAAAAATAACTTAGAAGATGACTTCTTCATGTAATCAAACGATGGATGTCCCAATCGCTTATGCCATAGCCATATCTATGTTTTCTGACTTGTAGACGATGCTCGGACTTGATTGACATTCCTAGAACTGTAGTCGTTCATGTAAATTAGCCCCTTTCTTAGTACCATGCTCAATGATCTCCTGCATGAGGATATCCTACAATAGATAGAAATGTGGATACATTAGCACAACACAATTTAATTCTTTTACAACCTGTCCAATTGAAATTAGTTTTGTAGATAGTGATGGGACAAGGAGTGTATTCGGTAGTGAGAGGGGAGGGGAAATATTAACAACTCTATCTCTAGTCATTAGATATGGCACTCCATTAGCATTCGAGACACTAAGGCGTTGAGGTTCCGTGATACTAACAAAATCATCCATAGTAAAAGTGTCACACCTCGATCTTCGAGTGTGTGCCCATCCCTTGGTGGTCGATAAAATTGTGACGTCCTAGGATGCGTTGCCAACTCATTCATTTTAATGCACATGCAGAAGTGAACGATTATCCTTGACAACAAATAGCATGGGATAGAAAAGCAGGAAACACATTCACAACCAAAACACTTTTATAAACACCACAGTTTATATATAACACTAGTCTAAGAACAAAAATCTATAAAAAGACCGACTCTCAAAAGAAGCTGTCCTATGATCCACTAGTTGAACGCATTCGCCAATCCTTCGGTCTCCACAGGCTCCGAGGGCTTTGGATCCTCCACAGCACCATCATGAGGGTCAATTGCATTCTTACCTAGAGCGGCATCGACTACCATAGAGGGGATCTCAAAACCCTGGAGGGGACCTCCCTTATGTCCATTAAATTCCGTGACGAAACCATGTTCTGAATCAATGAGGTATCCTTTGACGTAGGCCCTCATCGACCCAGACGGTGGTCACCACGAGTTCATAAACCTAGTGACCCCTGGGATCAGGGTAGTCAAAACTTCGTTCGATAACCCTCATGGGTCGACCAAAATGTTCCAGAGGAACAACCATCTATGGACTTGAAAAGATTGAGCCAATGATGGGGTGAGATAATGTCTTAGCAAGTTCACCCCCTAAACTCCGACTAGGAAGGAAATACGCCTAAAGGCAGTCTATGCACACAAGACATAGGACTTACCTGGCCTCAGTTCCTTCCTGCACGTCAGTACAATTCATATACTCAATCAATTCCATTCAATCCATTCAATTGATTCAATTCGATTATTGCTTGCACAAGCATGAACTACCGACACACATCGGTCCTCTGGCATAGTTAGGGATTACTGCTCACACAACTTGATAGATCAATGCTCTCACAAGCTGACAAATCAATGCTCTCACAAGTTGATCGATTATTGCTCACACAAGCTGACAGATGATTGCTCACACAAGCTGACAGATCATTGCTCTCACAAACTAATAGATGATAGCTCATACAAGCTGATAGATCAATACTCTCACAAGCTAACGGATCAATGCTCTCACAAGCTGACGTATCATTGCTCTCAAAACCTGACGTATCATTGTGAACCAAAAAAATTGATATTCACACTTTTAAAATCACACGATTCAATCTGGTCCTTGAAACCATTTTCAGTGTCAAAACCTGACACCTGAGATTTTTCCAATCAAATATCAAAATTTCACAATTTTGGAATAAATATCCAAAATCACAATTTTCACTCAATTTGAACAATTTAACATTCAATTGCATAAACTAAGCACACCATTGCAATCAACACGAAATTCCGGTCACCGACTATCTCGGTATAATTTTCGGAAAATAATAAATAATTAAATAAATACAAAAATAATTAGATAAATGCAATTAAATACCAAAAATACCAACTTAGGTTGGAAATGCTAAATTAACCACCTAAACGGGCCTAGAAAATTTCCGAACCTATCTAGATAAATAGCATGATCTATCTAGCCCCTAATTAGTCTATTCTAACCACCTAACATGCACAATTGAATAATTAAATCACTAATCCATGCTAACTAACCACATAAACCTTAATTAGCCTAAACTAATCAATCCTTAAGCATCATTAACTCCATAAGCAGAATTTAGCAAGTAAACTCACTGGTTTAGCGATTTGGTGAGTCGACGATGTTGGCGACACAAAGGCAAGCAACAACAGAGCCTGCGATGACACCAATGGAAGATCGAACGGGCCTGAAAATGGGCCACGAAGACCAAAACCCCTTGCTGGCCTTCGGTTATGCTTTGGGCTGAAAGAGCTGGAACCAACGGCTGAAACGGCTCGGGTTGGGAGGCGGAAGTTGCTGTGGGGTCAGGTGGGCGACGGTGGTGATTTTGATGGTTGGACGGCGACAATGGTGCTCTGGCTGAGCTCCAGGTGGCATGGGACGGCAGTTGGGCGCGACAGGAGGCGCGGGCGAGCGGGACGATGCGCGATGGGCTCGTGGTGGCGCGATGGGCATGCGACGGCAATAGGGGGCTCCAGCGGTGGTCGACGGGCTAGGGGGAAAGCTTGCTTTGTTTTCCTCTGGTTTTCTAAGCTCAAATGGGACAACTATAGAGAAAGGTGGTTGAAAGGAAGAAGAAGAGGTGCTGGCTGAAGAGAGAAGGACCACCAAACCTTCTAGATAACACAAATGTCCCTTTTGTGCTCATCCAACATGCCCTACTACTTCAACCTTGACCAGCAGCCCTTATCCACTCCAAAACTTCCCCAACAAGCCTTAGTTGAGGTCCCAAATGTTACACACCCTTTGGCCTATGCATTTGCCACCTCCTTCTTCAATTCCATTTCAAATTCTCTTCAATTGGACTCAATTAAAGTCCAAAAAATTCAAACATAGTGCCCACACTTGAATTCACATTTTTCCTCATCAATTTGTCCAACTTGAATCCCAAAAACACGACTAAAAATGGCTCTCTAATTTTCCCGGTCCAAAATACCCTTACTTTGAATTTCCACAACGGGAGTGGCCATCGATTGAAGGAGTTTTCTATTTCAGGACTGTATTGGTTCGTCCACCTCTCAGTTTAACCATTTGTAAAGTCGGCTCCTGAGCTTCTTTGAGGTTAGGCTTGCCTCCTCGCTATAACATAGCCACAGAGATATGGGTAGTACTCTCGCTATTCAACATCACTGTCTGTTGTATATCCTCCCTGCGAACATGAGCATAGGCCTACTCAACTGTAGGGAATGGCTGCATCTGTAGCACATCAGCTCGTATCTTATCTAGGTGATCATCTAAACCATCGAGGAAAATGTATACACTATCCTCTTGAATGGCTAAATTGTATCTCGCAATATCATTTTGGCCTGCCATCAGATTTGGGCGGCGGAAGTCGATATCTCTTCACAATCCTTGATAGCTGTTATCATAAGCTTTAATAGATCCTCTAGCTTGTCTCATCTGAGTCACACGCCTCTTCTAATCATAAGCCTAAGAAGCATTAGTCCCATAAAAAAGAGAAAAGTAGCCGCTGCATCCCAAACTGCTTTCAAAGTTAGGAAGTGAATAAAGTTACCGATTAAAACTAGGTCCATGGAGTTTATTAGCCATCCTTTTACAGTGGAATCTTCAGTCTTCCACTTGCGATACCTCGGGTCTATAGATAAAGGTTGAGGAAAGTCACCATTAATGTAGCTTGTCCTTGCCCGTGATATACATCTCTACCACCTGAGACCATAAGCCATAATTAATCCTATCCAATTTGACCGCAATTTGTGCTAAAGATGGATCCTTCTATGGTGTCAGGGTTGGGGACTGATTCTAGGTCAAAATCTGAGTTAATTTAGTTGTCAAATTTTCTAGAAGCGCATATTGTAGAACTCTCCCCTTGATTTTGATAGGGAATCACTGCTCGTGAAGAATTTTGATCTACCATGGGTCGGTGTATAGACACAAATTTAAAAATAGTAGCGAATCTCTTGGGTTGGTGAGCTAGTCTGCATAGAAATCACACGAAATCGATGGTGGCCATGGCAATCTTTGGGTGTTTGGGGATCTAGTCAGTGTGGCGACTGACGTCGCAACAATGGGTCTAGTTGATGTAGCAAAATGGATCGCAACAAAGAAATTTGATCGGTGCAACAATTTGTGTCAATGTAATCATTGGAGATGGAGTTTTTGGACGACACAGCAACAATAAATGTTGTGGTGGTCCAATCAAGTCCGACGGAGTGGTGGCAGCATAGGGATTGTTTGGTGGCGGCAACCAGGTTTGTTGAATTACAGCGGCGATGGTGGCAATGATCTGATGTGGGCGAGTCATAACGGTAGCAACGACACAATGTTTAGGGTTTTTCTAGGTCTCTAGATCTATTGCTTTGATATCATGATAATAATATAAACGCAGACCAAGAAAAAGAGGAGAAAAAACACAAGAATTAACAAGGTTCAGAAGTGTGCCTACATCTTCGGGGAAGCCTCTCCGACACTCATTTATTTTTATTTTTCCTCCTTAGTCATTAACTATGTATAGACCCATATATATACAATTAGACGAACTTCTTCTACAAGTCATGTCACGCCTAGAACCCCGAGTACGCGCACATTTCTCGGCGGTCGATTAAAAATGCGATGTCCCAGGACGCGTTGCCGACCCGTTCTTTTTATTTTTCAATTAAGCACATGTGAAAGCAAATTAGATAAACACCCGGCCAACAAGTAAACACAGGGATAGTAAAAACATGCTAACGATTTTTCACAAACTACGATTTATACATATACCAAGTCGATCCTACGAGTTCACATTTACAAGTCTGCCTCAAAAAGGAACTCCTAGGCAACCTACACCTCGGACCCCTCCGACTCGAGCTCTGGGTCCTCCACGACACCGTCTGGGATATTGATGTCCATAGGGTGACTTACTTCCCCATCCTCCGTTCCGATGGGCGGTCCATCAAAACCTTGCAAGGGACCCTCTCGAGCACCGTTACGCTCATTAATGAACCATGCCTTGAAGCGGTGAGGTACCACATTAAGGAGGCCCTCATCGACCCAAATCATAGTCACCACTAACTCGCGAGTCCGGGTGGTCCTAGGGATAGGGAAGAAGGTAGACTTTGATTCCATGTTTGATGGAACCTCAAACCGGACTGGATGGATCTCCATACTAAGGACTTGAAAAGGTTAGCCACGACGGGGTGAGATAAATCTCAGTGAGTCAACAGCCTAAACCCCGATTAGGACGCAAATTCACCTTGAAGGCAGCCTAAACAGGCACCACAAACAAACTCACCTCACCTCAAAGGCGGCCTAAACATGCACCATAAACAGACTCACCTCACCTCGGCATGTCCATGCATATTAGTGCATCACATATGCCATTATAAATACAACAAGTGTAATCAATAACTGGAACACAACGTTCTCACTCTCCAAACATTCACATGGGTCCTGATTATAAGGTAAAACCGTTTTGACATGTCCCATACCGGGCCAAACAATTTTGCCCCATAATCAAGTGCAATAGTACTACCATTCAGGCATGTTCCAATTATGATGATTCATCGGCCACGGTCAACTCAAAAGTTGGCCGTCATCCCACGTAACTGAGCATTGTCCCACCCCATCGAGCACGGCAACGTCTAGCACACCCCGCCTAGATGGCATTCCCTAAGGAGCATTGGCCCAGCCTCAACTACGACTTGGCATCTGTTGACGTCGGGCATCCGAATTTAATCAGGTATCAACCCACATAAAACACATCAGGACGGGTTCCACTTAGTGACCATACGAGCATATATTTAGCCAAGAACATCATACTTTGATGTCAAATGCTTTGTTTTCAAATAATGAACTTGGCCAATTTTCCTTCGTATTAAAAATCCTGGTAAAAATAATCGTGCTTGGTCACGTATTCAAATTGAACTGTCAAATTTGGTACACTCCCAATTTGGTACATAAAAATTGGCGTCTAAAACCGACACTTGGCATTTTTCCATTTAAAAGCCCATAAAACCGAGTTTTATACTAAAAATTAATAACTACCATCAAGCAATCAAGTGCATATCATAGCACATATAAGCCATCAAAATCACTCATAAATCCATCCACAAAAACGAGCATAAAATTCTATGAAACAGCTAATCAGTCACTAATTACGCTAATACAATTAATTAAATAAATCGCGATTAATTAAGCTAACCCAACTTGATTAACCTAACCATGATTAATTAACTTAACCATGATTAATTAACCTAACCATGGTTAACTAACCTAACCAAGGTTGATTAACACTAATCCATCTTAGCACTAATCTAAACATGATTAGCACTAATCTAAACACCCCTTAAGCGCAATTAACGGCCTAATCAAGGATTATGGAGTTAACTCACGGGATTACGATGACGGCGGGCTCACGGCGACAGCAACGCGATGGCAATGAAAACTCGAGACAACTGCGGCTTGCACGGAGGCTCGACAGTGGCTGTGGCTGCCCTACAAGTGCTCGGCTAAGGAGGAATGGGTGAAGGTGGCGGTGGCTGTTCGCAGTGAAGTTGGTGGCCGGTGGAGATGCTGCCGGACGGTTGGACGGTGGAGGGCTATTCGGTGGAGCTGCGAGTGCTGCTGTGGCCGGGACAGGGTGGTGCTGGACTTGGACGGTGGCGTGAGGTGGATGGGGGCTGTTATGGACGTGAGGATGCAGCTGGGTGGTGGCGTTGAGGTGTGAGGTGGTGGGTGGAGCAGCAGCAATGGAGAAGGAGCTACTATGGTGTGGTGGTGCTGGGCGTGTGGTGGTAAGCTGGTGGTGGAGGCGTGCAGCAAAGATGAAGGGAAAGCAAAAACCAGAACCAAGGAGGGAGGAAAACACATGAAAGAAGAAGAGAGAATTAGAGGAGAGAGGGGCTGTTCTGCTTGGGGGTTCGCACGCATGAGGGAAAGAGAGGGAAATGGGAGAGAGAGAACCAAGAAGTCAAGGGGGCAACCAATGAAAACCTAGGAAAAATATCTAAGCACTTATCACAATACCCCTAAAGTCTTCATGCCCTCAAAGTCCTTGGTTCATCCAATTAGAAATTAGCTCTAATTTTCCCAATTAAATCCTTTTTGGGCAGCAAATCTCCCCTTTTTCCTCTTGATCCAAATTTCCTTTAATTTTCTTGTTTGTCCAAAAATCGTTTTTCTGCAAAATTCCAGACTTGACGAAAACTTGCCGAAAGATGAGACGACATCCAATAAATGAATCGTGACACACTCAAATGTCCGATTCTCGAAACCGAATTAAATTTTGTGGTTAAAATCGATTGAACGTGACTTTAGTATGACCTAATCTATCGGGTAGCTTTTAGGAATTTTAGCGTGTTTGATGCGTGATCAATAATTTTCGATTCACATTTGTGCATCTATGAATCGTAGATGACCCCGGTTGTCATAAAATCGAAAGGTTTCAATTATGCATCCCGAATATAATATCAATAGAAAATTGGGTTATAGTCGTTCGATGCGAATATCGCAACCGTGCGGAACCTCACGCAATTTGACTACGTACTTCTGTCGAATCGACTCATATCCATTTGCTAATCGATTTATAACTGTGTCGTATTGACCCTTGCCGATTATTATGGTCAAGTGGTCGATTTATGATATAATTCTTTAGTCTGTTGCGCTTATATCCCTTAACGGTCTTATCTAATAGATTAGTTAACTCATGATTGATCAGTTCCAAGTAAATTAACCATAAGCACGTCGACAAAACAACCATTTCATATATTCGAAACGGGCCAAATTTCGGGATGTCACAAGTCAAGTCTCTACAGATTAGAAAAAACAATCCTCTACAAATCAGAAGGAAAATAAAATCCCTTACAAATTAGGCGCTGGAAAATAAAAATTCCCTACAAATTAGGGGATTTCAGCTCACGCCAACTAGTGCTTCCTGGCTTCACTTCATTTTTGCAAAAATCTACCGTGAGAAGATATGGAGACGGGAGAGAACCCATATCGGCTTTTGCTTTTGTGGCTTTTTTTCTCTGTGATGTTTTTTCCATGTGCATAAGATTTTAAATAGGCAAAAGGTTGCGTCGAGGAGTTTTCATATATTATAATTACATTCTATTTATGCATTCGTATCTAACTAAATTAGTGCATGAATCGGTAGGGTTTTGAATAATGATATGTTTATTTTAGCCTACACTGTTGACAAAGCTTCTCTGTCGCCTTCTCGCTTGGCATGACTTGCCATTTTCAAATACAGAAATGGAAAACGACTGGAATTGTCTTATTTTCGACACATTTTACGGAAATAGTAGCTTCCCTAGATGACTACAGATATTTATCATGCGCTCTCGTGAAGGGAACAAAATTTTATGTTGCACATAATTGACGCATGCCTGTACTAGATCCGGACATATGAAGTTGAAATTGTTAGTGCAACTGCATTTTTTAGGTTATTTTAGGAATTGACAAATTTTTGTCCGATAGATTTTTGATTGATTAGCAACGTTGAACTCTGAGATAACTTGCTTGATGAGGCGATGGATCCATAGCAAAAAATATGTGATCAAGCAATAAAATAAAAAGAATAAAGGAATCAAATCGGATATCGGATTCACATGAATTGGTAAGTGGGACCTGCCTCATGGGAGAGTAGAACATCATTCCACTGTAAATTGAGCAATATAGCGGATATTACAATCACACTTGAGTTGCTCAAACACTCAATAGTGTTTCTTAAATTATACCCAATAATACAACATTTAGCCCTCACTATTTCTCGCAAATAATTTCTAATTTCACAGATAAGTCACACAAAATTTTAACATAAGATTTTCATGGCTTCAAATTCTAGTGACATAGTTTACAAGCAAGCCACACAATTGATTGTCATGGAAATAAGTTTTTTTTTTTTTTTTTTTATGCGATTTACAAAGAAGACTCACTTCTTATATAGAAAACATCTAGATTCAAAATAGAAAATTCACTCAAACTAGAAATCCAACTTAGACAAGATATCCTTTACGGGACCAACTCAAGACATATTTTCAACAATGTCCATGCGCTTTACTAAGGCATCAATTCTTCATGAGTTATTGAGATAAAAGACTGGTGTTTATAGAGACGCTTTTTGGCTCCTATACAATAGTACACCTCACATGAGCCAACCTTATTTCATTTACATAAGAAACTCTTTCCTTTGAAATTTCTGAAAGTAGAAAATAATTAAAGAGTACTTTTCTTAGAAGAGAGAAAAGAAAGAAAATTTCTTCATAAACACCCATTTCATTATTATTTTCTTTCACAATACTTGCTTGCCAGAAGTAATCTCATGATCAACAGCCTGAAGCATATATAGCTTCGAGGATCTGCAATTGGTTCAGATACTATAACCTAAACAAGCTGCAAAAGGGGAAAGAAAGGGAAAACTGATAAGTTTCCCAGATACTGAGCAAAGTCTGCTCAATTAATTATTAACGACGGTAAAACATACGCCTTAAGACTTGGCTTGCAATTGATTGATGGGGCGAAAGGACACGCGATGGCTCGAAAGCACCTCGATTACAAATTCTGTAAAAGGTATCAATCGCCAAAGCTCCATTTCCGTGCTCTTTGATATTGTAGATGCGGGTGACACCGGCAGCGTCAAAGGGCTTAAAAAGCAAAGGGTGTTGGTCGTCCACAAGCTCATCAGGACATTGAATCGTGCCTCCAGTGGAAGAGAAGAGTCCCATGCAATATCTTGCCTCCTGCCCCCTCATCATTACACGGTGACAAGGGCTGTGTAATCTCCCATTGCTCCATCCCTACAGGCAAAAATGAAAAAAAAGGGAGAGGCTCACGATGATGATGGTCTGTCTCATCACAAGCCAGCATCAATTTTGTTGTATCTGTCATGGCTAAGACTATCATCTAGAGAGGGGTGATCAGGTGATTTTACGGAAATGAACGAATTTAAAGAAATATTGCAGCGAAACAACTTCTGTTGACACAAAACATTGTGGTCAGATCTTACCAATATGCAATTCTATCACAATAAATAAAGAGAGTAAGGAATATAAAATTGCACACAAAATATTATAGTAGTTCGGTTTTTGCAAGCCTATGTCTACTCTCCCACGCTACAACCTATTCACTGGGTTCCACTAAGAAGAACCAATCACAAGTTACGAGATCTAAGTTGTGAATACTCAAGCTCGTGTGTACAACTCCTCACACACTTTTGATCTCTAAATAATTACACAATGATGGTCATAGAGAGAAATGTATTATATCAAAAAACTCTTCAGACTTTGGAATTAAAAGCCTCGATTCTCTTAAGTGTGATTTTTCCTTTTAGCTTCAAGATCTCCTTTTATACTTCTCCTAGTCCAAGCTAACCGTTGGAAAAATCTCCAGGACGATTATCCAGTGAATTTACCTGTTGACCTAGATCTTGCTAAGAAAATTTGATTACTTCAAGGTCACGGAGAATAGAGCTTCCCAAAGATTCTGCTGCCCACATAGCAATTTGGGTGTCCATAAGTCGAGTGCTTCATCTTGGAAAGAATGTTTTGTCTCAAGTATATTGTTCCAAGAAAGTCGAATCTCCAAGAGATATTTGAAAGACTTTCCTTTTGAAACTCCTTATAAATATGGCGGGAAATCCAACCAATTGCCACTAGCCGTTGCACGAGTATATTGCATCCTTTCTAACTATTTGACAGAACACATGGGGAAGAAGTTAATTATGCCACAACTCTGGTTCTAATAAATAACGTCTGATCATATTTCATCAAACTTTCCACTTGAAAAGTGCTTATTATCATAATCAAAGTCTTTTCTCCCGAAGAAGTTTTGTCAATATTTAAAATCACTTCGGGAAATTTTCTCAACAATCTTTCCCTTTTTGATGATAAAACTTTCCAAGTAGAACTTAACAAAAGGTTTTGAAAAGATTTAATAATCAAATAGCTATTGAAAGCAAGATTTAAGATCAGGCGCAATATGAATTCTCTAATAATTTTGCTGATTTTGTAAAGATAAGTACAAAATTCTTCCAGAATATTGAGCTAATCAAAGTGAATAAGATTTGTAAGGAAGTTCTTTACTTTGATTAAGGAGTTCAAGAAAAGAATAAATTCAAGAAAACTTCATATTTTTATATACCTCCCCCTAAGCAGGATCATAAAAGATCTTCATTTGCATATAGTGTTATGCTTTTCCTGCATTTTCTCTCACTCTTTGGCATGAAACGCAATTTTTGGAAACAATATCTTATACACACTGAGGCAACCACAAATGATATGCAATATGGCCCATGTAGAATCAAACAACATATGCTTCAAAATATATATCAAGGATCACGATGCATCAGATAAATTTAACTACATTTTTATCATAACAAAATGATAATGAAAATATGAGATTTGTTAATGAAAAAAAGTAAGGGAAACAAAAAATATACTAACCGAATCATGTACAGGGGTGAATAGGTGATTTTCATTGCTCTTTAGCTCATCTTCACACACAATCTTCACCTATTCATCCCCCTTAGAATAGGTGATTTTGTGGAAGTGAAAGAATTTAAAGAAATATTGCAACGAAACAATTTCTACAAAAAGTGTTGTGGTTAGATCTTACCATTGTATAATTTTATCACAAGAGAGAGGGAGGGAGGGAGAGGGAGAGGGCAGTGTTGTGGTTAGATCTTACCATTGTATAATTTTATCACAAGAGAGAGGGAGGGAGGGAGGGAGGGAGGGAGGGAGGGAGAGAGAGAGGAGAGAGAGAGAGAGAGAGAGAGAGAGAGAGAGAGAGAGAGAGAGAGAATTGCATACAAAAGATTATAAAGGATCGGCTTTTATAAGCTTACGTCTACTCTCCCCACTACACCCTATTAACTGAATTCCACTAAGAACAACCAATAAGGGGTTATAGGATCTAAGCTATAAATTCTCAAGCTCGTGTGTACAACTCCTCACACACTCTCAACCTCTACATAATTACACAATAATACTCACAGAGACGAATGTATTATCTCAGAAAACACTCTTCAAACTTGGAACTAATTTAAAAAAAAAAAAAAACTTTGGAACTAAAAGCTTCAATCCTTAAGTGCGATTTTTTCTTTCAGCTTCAAGATCTCCTTTTATGCTCCTTCTAGTCCAAGTTGACTGTTGGACAAATCTCCAGGAAGATTATCCAGCCAATCTACCCGTTGGCTTAGATAAGATTTGATAGCTTCAAGGTCGTTGAGGATAGAGCTTCCCAAAGATTTTGCCACCCATACAGCAATTTGGGTTTCCATAAGTCGATTGCTTCATCTTGGAAAGAATGTTTCACCTCAAGTATACCATTCTAGGAAAGTTGAATTATCGAGAGATATTTGAAAGATTTTCATTTTGGAACTCCCTAAAAATATGGGAGGAAATCCAACTAATGGCCACTAGCTGTTGCACAAGTGTATTGCATCATTTCTAATCATTTGACATGACACATAGGGAAGGAATTAATTACGCTACAAATTTGGTTCTAACTGATAACGTTTGATTATATTCCATCAGACTTTCCACTTGAAAATTACTTATCATCAGAATCAAAGTCTTTGTTCCGAATAAGTTTTGTCAATCTTCAAAATCACTTTGGGAAATTTCCTTAATAATCTCCCCCTTTTTGATGACAACAAAACTTTCCAAGTAGAACTTAACAAAAGATTTTGAAAAGTTTTAATAATCAAATAGCTCCATTAAAAGCAAGATTTCAAATAAGGCGCAATGTCAATTTTATAAGAATTTTGCTGATTTTGTAAAGATAAGTACAAAATTCTTCTAGAATATTGAGCTAATCAGAGTAAATAAGATTTGTAAAGAAATTCTTTGCTTTGGTTAAGGAAGTTCAAGAAAAGAATAAATTCAAGAAAACTTCCATTTTTTATATAACTCCCCCTGAGCAAGATCACAAAAGATCTTCATCTACATAGAGTGTTATGCTTTTCCTACATTTTCTCCCCCTTTTTCTATCCTTGAGTAGGATCACAAAAGATCTTCAACCTATTGGCTGGATTCCATTAAGAAGAACCAATCGGGGGTTACAAGATTTGAGTTGTGAATACTCAAGCTCGTGTGTACAACTCCTCACACACTCTCAACCTCTAAATAATTACACAATGATGCTCATAAAAACTAATGTATTATATTAGAAAACACTCTTCAGATTTTGAATTAAAAGTTTCGATCCTCTTAATTGCAATTTTTCCTTTCAGCTTCAAGATCTCCTTTTATACTCATTCTAGTCCTAGCTAACCGTTGGACAAATCTCGAGGAGGATTATCCAGTCAATCTACCTCTTGGCTTGGATCTTGCTAAGAAGATCTGATTGCTTCAAGGTTGTCGAGGATGGAGCTTCCCAAAGATTCTACAATTCATATAGTAGTTTGGCTTTCCATAAGTCGTGTGCTTCATCTCGGAAAGAATGTTTCGCCTCAAGTATACCGTTTCAAGAAAGTTGAATCTATGAGAGATATTTAGAAGACTTTCCTTTTGGAACTCCTTATAAATATGGGAAAAATTCCAAACAATTGCCACTACCGTTGCATGAGCATATTGCATCCTTCCTAGCCGTTTGACAAAACACATAAGGAATGAATTAATATGTCACAACTCTAGTTTTGATTGATAATGTCTTATTACATCCCATCAGACTTTTTACTTGAAAAATACTTATCATCAGAATTGAAGTCTTTACTCTAAATAAGTTTTGTCAATTTTCAAAATTACTTTGCGAAATTTCCTCAACAGTATCAATATGCATTCAACCATACACGAATCTATGTTTCACACGTGAACCGGTCCATACAAATTTTACAAAGAAATCAGCTTTAATGTCGTAATTCTAGCTATTGCTAGACGCGATGATCAATACTAGAAATATAAACAATAATTTATAGTTGATGTGTTAAGTCATGTGCCTGAATTCTTTTTCGATGCTTAACCTACTTTTTGAACCGAATTCGAGAGTGGGGGGGGACTCACGTAGAATGACTCCCCAGCAAGGACAACGAAAGAGGAAGCTGAAGAAGGGGCGACCTCAATCCAACGTCCATCCTTACTCTGCACTTCCAATCCGTTACATGATTTTGGTGAAGCATGGTCACGAAGGTTGGGTCTCGATGGCAAAGAGCCCTGGCTTCTTGGACTCCTCGGTTCCAGGAGCTGCGTATCTCACGACGCGGAAATTGTATCTGACCGACTTGGCTAGTGATTCAACGTACTTGTCTACGCCCAGGCTTCCCAAAACCAGCTTCTTCATCAGTGAATCCAACTCCGAAACCCCGTGACATACGTATTCATTGTCTCACTGCATGGTCATAAAAAGGACACACGCCGAAACAACAATTTCTTCTTGCATCAAAGTAAATGAAATTCAAATTCGTGTCATTAGTGATCCATTTGTTAGATATTAATCTCTTAACACTTCATTAATTAGAACTGATAATACAATTACCAGTAATAAAAGAAAAGAAAAGAAAAAGGATTACCAAAATCTCGTGTTTCCCTCCAGCCACATGAGATCTGCTAATCCTTCGATGGAGCACGAGTTGGGGGCGTAGTTCATTGCAAACGTCTCGTAAAGAGGCGAATGAGGAAGATTCCAAGGTAGCCGTCGAATGGCTTATCCGGGACGTTGAACCAGCGCTTCACATCGGTTGGGAGCTCGAGCAATGCCTCCAATTCTTGGAACGCATCATTGTGAAGCTCCAAGGTCATCTTATCAGTCAAGGCTTCGAAGCAACCTAATTCTTCAAGGGCTTCTCGGACTTGACTTTGCAAGGAGTCCCATCGACCTGTCCCTGGCTTTGGGCCATCTAATTCGGAAAGACCTATCAGGGGAAGCTTCAGTGGTGAAATAGAGCCCATGATCAATTTGTCCTTCTTTCCGAGTACTTTTTCTAAACGTTTTCTCCTATTCTTTTTCTTAAGGTTCTCTGCTGGCTGCTGGAGTTATAGGGCTTGGCATCCTCGAAGTAGCCACAGTAGCAATTTGAAAGCTACAATCTTTCCATCAAAAGTTGATTATTTTTCTTGTTTTCCCCTCTTTTAGTGGTTTAAACAAGAGTTGACTAGTAAATGCAACTGTTTTTTTTTTTTTTTTTTTTTGGTGAGGGGGTGCACATAGCTTTTGGAGTTTTTTTTTTTTTTTTTTTTGGAGTTAGTGACTTGACTTTTAACTCAAGCAATGATCATGGTTATCTTCCTTGCCGGCATGTCTTCTACGTGGAATACATGGAAACAAATCAGCAGTCAAATGACACTTAATTTTTTTTTTAATGTTATAAAAAACCATAAATTTACCCATTATGATACAAATACCTGAATTATGTCACACGTTTATAAATTTGAATTTTTTCGTGACATAATAAAAAAATTCGAGGTATTTATGTTATAATGAGCATTGATTGAGGTTTTTTGAGATATTTTTTAATATTTTTATTTTTTCATTAAAATTACCGTCGGTATTTTGAAAAATGATAATAATAAAAAAAAGCAAATTGACTTTTCAAAGGTAAGAGAGTGGCTAGCGATAATTACGAGCCCTTCCTTGCGTCCCTCTCCCTCTTGCTCTCGTCTCTCATTTTTTCCTTTTCCGTAATTAAAATTACAAGTTTAATTATTGGGTAATTTTAATTTCGAATTTTAAATTTAAAAA
The DNA here is from genome assembly GCA_014182515.1 of Eucalyptus microcorys. Lineage (NCBI taxonomy): Eukaryota > Viridiplantae > Streptophyta > Magnoliopsida > Myrtales > Myrtaceae > Eucalyptus > Eucalyptus microcorys. The sequence goes on along the minus strand of CM024564.1, from coordinate 9,465,876 downwards.
ATAAAAAATAAAAAATATCATGCATGTGCATGTAAAATTAGGTCACATGAGTAACGTCGCATGGCATATAATTTGCATATTAGGTTGCACGTTGCATGTCATGTTAGTATAGATATATTTTTGTATATCATTGCATTGCATTGTATGTATATTAGGTTTCATTAAATAAGAGAAAATCCTAAAACATTGAGTGAGCGTGTGCAAATTAGAAATCATATCTAGAGCATTAATATGAATTTTTAGCTAACATTACAAATGCTTTTATTTCTATGAAGTAAGTCTTGCGATTTATTTTATATTTTATTGGGTGTTAAATTTGTAGATTGCGTGCCCACATTGTCACCTCATATCTTAGGGAGTAATAAAATGAATTCAAGCTACTTGATAAATGCTTTATCATGAAAAGAATAGTACCAAAAAGATATTAAACAAATCTAGTGTAATCAACTCCCTGTATCCAAATTTTCTGATTCGTAGGAGTGAAATAATTATTTTGTTATTTTACTTAGGTATCTAATCGACCTACCATAAATTAATTAGTAGTAATTCTTAGTTAAAATTAATTTGCCAGCTAAAAACTTGAACTTAAGTTGCGAATTGATATTAATTTGGGAGAGCCTGAGTCAAATTTAGACTTAGTAATCTATTAGCCAAACCTTAGGTAGTACACCCAAGATTAGATCGCGATAGATCCAAAGACAAAAATAATACAAATAGAATTAAATCCCCTTAATTTCTTGTTATTTTCTTTTCTCATATTCTATTTATTCATACTCTCTCAGGCAACCTTCTAAAGCGCATGTAAGTTATGTGTGCGATATAAAGTTCATTATGTGGAACTCTTTTAATTAGTCCTATCGGCTCAACTGATCCAAAATGAAAAGAACTAAGTGTCCAAGCATGAACTTTTACTTTAAAGATATGTTAAGTTTTCCATTGGTGCAAACTAAACAATTTGTTGGTGACACAATTTTATTTTTCCATTTTTAGAATAATTTTTTTGTTTAGGAATAAGTTTGGAATAGAAATAAGAAATAGAAACTCTTCTCATCGCTCATTTTCTTTACTAGTCGACCACCCACTTGTAGCTGTCATTGTTTGTTGCTAATTGCCGGCTATTGTCTGCCGGTCACCGTCAATCGCCGGCTACTAGCCACCACTACTGGTTGCCGCCACCGCCGTTCGCTGATCGCTGCCACCACCCCCAGAGAAGGAGAAATTTTAAGTCATTTCGAGAGTAAAAATTTTGCGTCATTATCAAACACAAATTTTTACTCAGATACTCATCCAGAAATAGAAATAGAAAAATCTATTTTTCTTCTATAAATCAATTTTTGACTAGAATAATTATTATTCGCACACTTATTGTGTCTTTTTTTTTTTCCCTTTAGTTATTGTGTATTTTTTTTTTTTTTTTGGCACCAACCATGTTCTCTTTCACATTGGATCTTTGCCTAGAAGTCCCATCAAATGAAAAAAGTGTAGCAACGACACAGGAGTGTCAAATTCAAAATGTATTTTCCTACAAAACTGGACACTAATTAATCTATATTGAGGGAAAACTCAAGGTGGAGAGTGCTCCGTCATAATAGCGAGAGTAACGGAGCCGTTCCCTTTTCATTTCCCAACTAGAAATAGATGAGGCATCCTTTACAGGATTAACTCGACATATATTTTCAACAAAGTCCAAGCACTTTGCTAAGGCATTAGTTCTCCATGATTTACAGAGACAAAAGACCGGTGTTTATAGAGACATTTTTTGGCTCCTATATAATAGTACATCTAACGTGAGCCAACCTTATTCATTTACACAAGGACCTCTTTTTCTTTGAAATTTTTGCAAGTTGTAGAATGCTTTTTGCTGCTAGTAGGAAATAATTAAAGAGTTGTTTTCCTTAGAAGAGAGAAAAGAAAGAAAATTTCTTCATGAACACCCATTTATTTGTTATATCCTTTTCCAATAGCTGCTTGCCAGAAGTAATCTCATCATCAACAGCCTAAAAGTACATATAGGTTCGAGGACCTGCAATTGGCTTAGATATTATAAACTAAACAAGCTCCAAAGGGGAAAGAAAAGGAAACCTGGTAAGTTTCCCAAATACTGAACGACATCTAATCAATTAATTATTAACGACGGTAAAACATATGCCCTAAGATTTGACTCGCAATTGATTGGTGGGGCTAAAGGACACTCGATGTTTCGAAAACATCTCGATTTCAAATTCTGTAATAAGTATCCATCGCCGAAGCTCCACTTTCGCCCTCTTTAGTCCTGTAGATACGGGGGAGATCGGCAACATCAAAGGGCTTAAAAAGCAAAGGGTGTTGGTCGTCCACAAGCTCATCAGGACACTGCATCGTGCCTTCAACGGCAGAGAAGAATCCTATGCAATATCTTGTCTCTTGCCCGCTTATCGTTACACGGTGACAAGGGCTGCGTAATCTCCCATTGCTCCATCCCTACATGCAAAAAATGAAAAAAAAAAAAAGGGAGAGGCTTACAATGATGATGGTCTGTCTCATCACAAGCTTGCATCAATTTCGTTGTATCAATATGCATTCAATCGTACACGATTCTATGTTTCACACGTGAACTGGTCCATGAGAATTTTACAAAGAAATCAGCTTTAATGTCGTAATTCTAGCTATTGCCAGACGAGAAATATAAACAATAATTTACGATTGATATGTAAAGTCAGGTTCCAAATTCTTGTTCGATGCTCTTATACCTACTTTTTGAACCGAATTTAATAGAGAGAGAGTGGGATGAGGGGAGACTCACGTAGAGTGACTCCCCAGCTAGGACAATGAAAGAGGTAGCTGAGGAAGGGGCGACCTCGAACCAACATCCGTCCTTAGTTTGCACTTCCAATCCATTCACATGATTATGGTGAAGTATGGTCACGAAGTTTGAGTCGTGATGGCACCTAATCCCAAGCTTGTTGGACTCCTCGGTCCCAGGAGTAGCATATCTCATGAGACGGAAATTGTATTTAACCGACTTGGCTAGAGATTCCAGGTACTTGTCTACGCCCAAGCTTCCCAAAACCAGCTTCTTCACTAGTGAATCCATCTCCAAAACCTTTGTAACATACTTATTCATTGTATCGCTGCATATTCATGAAAAAAGGCATACATCGAAATTACAATTTCTGTAGATAGAGTTGTGGATTGGCATTTTCAGATGATTCATTTTACATTTTCTTCTTGCATCGAAGTAAATGAAAATCAAATTTGCGTCATTAGTGATCCGTTTGATAAACATGTCTCTTAACATTTCCTCAATTGGAACAAATAATAAAATTACCAGCAATAAAAAAAAAAGAATTACCAAAATCTTGTGTTTCCCTCCGGCCACACGAGATCTGCTAATCCTTCGATAGAGCCCAAGTTGGGGGCATAGTCCATTGCAAACACCTCGCAATGGGGGCGAACGAGGAAGATTCTCAAAGTAGCCGTCATACGGCTTATCTGGGATATCGAACCGGCGCTTCACATCGATCGGGAGCTCGAGCAATGCCTGCAGTTCTTGGAACGCATCATTGTGAAGCTCCAAGGTCATCTTATTGTTCAAGGCTTCGAAGCAACCGAATTTTGCAAGGGCTTCTCGGACTTGACTTTGCAAGGAGTCCCATCGACCTGTCCCTGGCTTTGAGGCATCTAAATCAGACAGATCTATCAGGGGAAGCTTCAGTGTTGATATAGAGCCCATGATCAATTTGTCTTTCTTTCCGAGTACTTTTTCTAAACTTTTTCTCCTATTCTTTCTTGGGGTTCCCTGCCGGATTTATAGGGCTTGGCATGCTCGAGTAGCCACAGTAGCAATGATTATTTTCCTTGTTTTCCCCTCTTTTAGTGGTTTAAACAAGAGTTGACTAGTGAATGCAATTTTTTTTTTTTTTTTTGGGCACGTAGCTTTTGTAGTGAGTGACTTGACTTTTAGCTCAAGCAATGATGATGGTTATCTTCCTCGCCGGCATGTCTTCTACGTGGAATATATGGAAACAAATCAGCAGGAAAGTGATCCTGAATTTTTTTTATGTTACTAAAAATCCTAAATTTATCCATTATGATCCAAATATCTGAATTATATTACATGTGTATAATGAGCATTTGTGTTATAAAGAGCATTGATTGAGGTTTGTTGAGATATTTTTTTAATAGTTTGATTTTTTCTTTAAAATTCCCGGCGGTGTTTTGGAAAATGATAATAATAAAGAAAAGCAAATTGACTTTTCAAAGGTGAGCACGTGGGTGGCGATGATTGCGAGCCCTTCCTTGCATCCCTCTCCCTCTTGCTCTCGTCCGTTGTTGCTACCGATCGACACGGATCGCGTCACGGATGACGATGAGACGGAGACTCTTGATGCCGACACGTGTCGCTTTTCAACGGTACAGCTACGCTTGCCGGCCAATTGGCGTGTCCGGTTACGTGTGCAAGATGGGCCCCACACTCTTTGCTGATGACCTAGGTCGGGCTGGGGGGGCTACGATGGATAAATCCCGATTTTTGTTTATTTAATCGACCATAATTTAGGGAAAAAAAAGTAGGTATTTATTCGCTTTCTTTTATTTGTCTTTTTGGTCCCAAGTAGGTATACCATATATATTCGCATTGAAGCATCCTCGAAAAAAAGGGAACTCGACTCTTATATTCCGATGTAAAATTTTTTTAGACATAAACTGTACTTGATAATGAAAACTTATTTTTATTGAATAAGCATTTCAAACAACACAAGAAATCATTTTTAAGAAAATGATTTCTTGATTATTTGTTTTCCTGCGAAATAAATGGAATCCTAACATATTCCTTTTATGCATCCATATCTGACCAAATTAATGCATGAATCGGTAGGGTTTGGAATAATGAATTGTTTACCGTCCCGCACTGTTGACAAAGCTTCTTTGTCGCTTTCTAGCTTGGCATGACAAAATGGTCGAATGAGTGCTTTGAAGGGGAGAAGAACTGCTTTCTTGTTTTCCTTTTTTTGCACCCTTTTTGGGGGATATTTTTGGTAAAAATTAATGCTTTATTTGTTTCAGTAAAGAATAAATAATTTGAAAATATTTTGTTTAAAATGATTGCACCCTTTCTTTGGATATTCTAGTAAGCTCCGTTTGTTTTGCAGAAAATGAAAATTTTGGAAAATATCTTCCTAAAAACAATAGCTTTTATCTCTTATAAAAATGAATTGACGAAAAATATTTTCTTCATCTATAAATTTTTTTAGACATAAACTGTACTCGACAATGGAAACTTCTTTTTATTGACTAAGCATTTCAAGTAATATAAGCGATCATTTTTAAGAAAATATTTTCTAAATTATTTATTTTCCCCTCAAAATAAATGGAATCCTAGTATATTCCTTTTATACATGAGGAAATTAGTGCATGAATCAGTAGGGTTTTGAATAATGATTTCTTTACTGTCCCACACCGTTGACAAAGCTTCTTTGTCGCGTTCTAGCTTGGCATGACAAAACCATTGGAATTATCTTATTTTGTACACATTTTATGAAAAAGAGTATATTCTCTATATGACTATAGATATTCTTTTTTAGTCTGTTCTGCTCTTCCTTTCAATTTACTCTTAAAATTTTGTCTTACCTTTTTGCAAAGTAAAGAAGTCAAACTCCATACATAAAACTAAACATTTACATTTGTAGCCCCCTTAAAAAGAGTGGAGATTCGAACCCCTCATCTCTTCTTTCCTATATGAAAAGGTGGCCGTTCAAGCATCATGCATTCTCGTGAAAGGAGCTAAATTTTATGTTGCACATAATTGACACATACCTATACTGGATCTGGACATATGAAGTTGAAATTGTTAGCATAATTGCATTTCTCAGGTTATTTTAGGACTTGATTGAATTTTACACAATAAATTTTTGATTGATTAGCAATTTTTCCATTGAGCTTTGAGATAGCTTGCTTGACGAGGCAACGGGTCTATAGCCAAAAATATGTGATCAAGCAATAAAATAAAATAAAAAATAAAGGGATCCAATTGGATATCAAATTTACGTGGATTAGTTAGTGAAACTTACGTCATGGGGAGAGCAGCATAATATTTTTCTATAAATTGAGCAATATAGCAGATATTACAATGATACTCGAGTTACTAAAACATTTACAGTGTTTCCTAACTCTTGATTATACGCAACAATTCAACGTTTCACAATTTCTCACAAATTAATTTCACAGATGAGTTATATAAAATTTTATCATAAGATTTTCATGGTTTCAATTTCTCATGATGAAATTCATGAGTGGCACAATTAATTGTCATGGAAGGAAGTTTTTATTTTATTTTTTATTTTATGCAATTTACAAAGAAAACTCACTTCTTATATAGAAAAGATTTAGATCCAAAATAGGAAATCTACTCAAACTAGGAATCCTACTCCAACTAAAAATAAGTCCTGCTAATATGACAGCACCGTTATTTACTATCAATAATAATGCGACAATGACCACAAATTCCCATTCGTGTGGATTTGGCTACCGGAGCTATGGAAATCAGAGATATTAAAGACCATAACTAAGAGATATTGAAAAGCAAATCCACGGAGAATTACTATTTTATTATGGAATGAAAAATATCGTGAAATATTGAATTTAGGAAATATTTTTTATAGTTTTTTTTTAATGGCACAAAAATGTTTTCAGTTGTAGTACTTCCATGCCAAATCTTGAAAAAGAAAAAATTTATGTAATAGGATACACACAACATAAAAGTATCTTCGCTTTTAAAACGATCCAAAGATAGAAACTATACAAATAGAATTCGATCCCTTTAATTTCTTGTCATTTTCTTTCTTCATATTCTATTTATTCATACTCTCTTCGGCAACCTTCTAAAGTGCACGTAAGTTTTGTGTGTGAGATAAAGTTCATAATGTGGAACTCTTTTAATTCATCCTATTGGCTCAGCCCATCCAAAATGAAAAGAAATGAGTGTCCAAGCACGAACTTTTACTTTAGAAATATGTTAAGTTTTCCGTCAGTACAAACTAAACAATTAGCTTGAGATCATTGATTTGGAACACTAACTTTGGTTTTGGGCCAAAAAGAACTTGGTTCACTAACCTTGACTCTTTCATTTTTGGCTATTCATTACTCTTTCTCATTGAAATGAACGAGTTTTCATACTAGTTTCCACATGAAAATCTTAATGGTGAGTCTTCTTGTCCTTTTAAGTAAATTTATTTTTATATCCTTTTAAAATTGAGAGATCCACCTTTTGATTACTTAGGGTGCACATAACAACTATTCTATTTTTATTCCAGAACAATTTTTCTGTTCTAGATTTGTTTCTGGAACAGAAATCCATTGGTGATGTAATTTTATTTTTCTATTTCTAGAATAAATTTTTAGTCCAGAAATAAGTTTGGAACATAAATGAAAAATAAAAAACTCTTCTCAATGCTCGTCCTCTTTACTAGTTGGCTACCCACCTACCGCTGTCGTGATCCGCCTTTGCTGTTTGTCCGTCGCCACCACTGTCTGCCGGTCGCTACCACTACTATTTGCCGCTCCCCAGGAAGGAGAAATTTTGTGTTTTTATCAAACGAATCATACACGAATTTTTGCTCTAAAGCTCATCTAGAATTAGAAATAGAAAAATCTATTTTTCTTCAAGAAATCAATTTCTAACTAGAATGATTATCATTCTTGCCCTTCTAATGTGTTTTTTTTTTCCTCTAGTTAATCTGTAGTTTTTTTTTTTTTTTTTGCACCAACTATGGTCTCTTTCACATTGGAAAAGTTGAAGTCCCAACAAATAGAAAAGTTTAGCAATGACACAAGAGTGTTAAATTCAAAATATATTTTCCTACCAAACTGAATACACTAAGGCTCTGTTTGGTAAAAATAATTTATGTTCCTCGGAATAACTATTTCTATTCTTTTGTTCCGAGGAACAAAAAAAGAAGAGAAACGTGTTTGATAAAAATTTTGTTTTCGAGAACAAAAAATCTATTTTTTGTTCACATGAATAGATTTAGATTAGAAACAAAAAGTATAAAAAAGTAACTTCTTGTTTTCAGGAACAATTTTTTCTTTTATCTTCTTTTATCTTCTCTTTTCTCTTCTTCTCTTTCCTTTCCTTCTTCTTCCTTTTGGCTTTTGGTCAGTTGCCGGCCTCAGCCATGGCCAGCAATCAGCTAACGAGGGTTGGTGACCTCGTCGGAGTGTCGCTAGCCCCCGGCAATGCCGAGCCATGGCGAGGCTATAGAAAATTATTTACATAAACAACTTATTAATCAAGAAGAATATGATCCATATATAACTGTAAAACACCAATATCAATAAATACAGTGGAATTAAAGCATATATGTTTGAATCATTACTTCACTTGAAGAAAAATAGATCACTCTGATAATCAGAGATCTATTGGAATGCTAGATCTTCCTCTCTTGACCTATTTCAATATAGCAGCTTTCAATGGGATTAAAGCAACTAATATATATAACCTACCATTTTATAGGCTAGAGAGGGGACCTATAAAACCCTAATTAATAGCGTGTCAACTAGGACTTTCCCATTACGGGCTTAAGTTAAACACAATTGCCTATATCTTACTGCTTAACTAGGCTCATTATTAATAGATGCCACAAAGGAGGAAGAAGGAGAGAAAAGAAAAAAGAAAAAAGAAAGAAGAAAGAAGAAAAAAAGGAAAAATCTAATAAAATACTAAAAAATTAAAGAAACAACATAATTATACAATTCTACCAAATGCATTTCTATCTCGGGAATAGAAATTTTGTATAGTTATCAAGCGCATTCTTATACTCAAAAATTGTTCCTAGGAGCAAAAACAAAAAAAATCATTTCTGATCAAAAATTGTTCCCGAGAACAGAATCATTGCCAAACTCGCCCTAATTAACTGGTAGTGAAGGAAAAATTCAAGGTGGAGAGTGCTCCATCACAATCACAAGAGTAATAGGGCCGTTCCCTTCTCATTTCCCAACTACCAATCTACCAAGTTAACACATCCTTTACTAGATCAACTCGAGATATATTTCCAACAAGGTCCAAGTGCTTCATTAAGGCATTAGTTTCTCCATGATTTACATAGATGAAAGACTGCTGTTTATAGAGACGTTTTTTGGGTCCCTACATAATAGAAATGGGGCAACATCCATGTTCGTAAATCCGTCAGTTAGAAGAACTAATTAGAGAAAGTTTCCCCTAGCAAAGGATGGAGGAGAAAACATGGTCTTGAGAAACTTATAAAACGAACTTTTTATTGAACTAAATTTATTGTCTTACTATGTTAGTTATATGAAGGTCCCGAAAACAAAGATCAATTCAAATTACAACCGCAACTTACATAAATTATAGGAGAAGCAGTCCATAAATCTCAGACCTTACATAGATCTATTAAGAGAAGCTTTAGAGAGAGCAAACCAATATCGGCTTTTCCTTTATGGTTTTTTTCCTGTGATATATATGTATTAATATTATGTGCGTATGGACGATTTTAAAGAGGCCAATAAGGTTGCATCCAAGATTTATTTTTTATTTTTATATATTTTTCTATGTATCCATATCTAATAAAGTTAGTGCATGATTCGGATGGGTTTTGTTCAACAATTTGTATACTTCATCCCCACGCCATTTGACAAAGCTTTAGAGTCGCCTTCTGGCTTGACATCACTTGCCATGTTGAAATATCAAAATAATAAACAATTGGACTTATCATATTTGTTCATTTTGATGATCATATGATATTATATGAATGATCGACACACATGATATAACCCGAAAAGAATATTGCTATGCCTAATAGAACATTTGGACTACATCAGATTATATATCTTGATGTATCTGTATATTTACACTTGTTCAAGCAATAAGCTCCTGTCAACGTGACCTAATTTACCCTTATGAATGTTTTTATTAAGAAATTATCTTCTCGTCTATATAGCTAACCATAGTTGAGAGCTATATATTCCTCACATTGTGAGTTATAATTAATGGACATCACTTACGTCACTAAATATAAACACAGGTAATGTCCATCCATCGATCAGATGAACTAATTGGAGAAAGTTTTCTTTCACTTAGGATGGAGGAAAACATGGCCACGCCAAATTAATGGAAGGAATTTTCTAGGTTTATAGTCTTGTTTTGTTAATTATATGAAGGGCCCATAGACAATGATACGACACAGATTACATAAATTATTGAAGAAGCGGGTCCATCAATCTAGGACAAATATTCGCATATTATCATCACATGCATACGGTCCAGAATTGTCTTCCTTCACGTCTTATTTTCCGGAAAAGAGACAAAGTGGGACGATAGAACTTCTATTGTTTTAGTCAAGGGGCGACAATCATAATTGATCTCATTCTCATTATTAAAGTTTGGTAAGCTTATCGGTCGTTAATGTGACTCTTCTCAATCTTTACCGACCATGCATTTTCAAAATCACAATCATGAAAACGATTGTAAGCTTGTGCAATTAAGTATTCCGGAAGATTGGTCGGAAGGGATTATTTGCGTCCACCAACACGATTAACTCGCTTGAATAAGTCGTATAAGAAGAATGACTCCGCCATTTCAAAACATAAATCCTTAAGAATCAAATCATCTTCTCGTGCATGCATACACATCACACTATGATTCATGCATTCGCATCAATAGGCGACATATCTTCACACGACACTTCGCTGCATAATACATATTATCACATGACACGACAAGTCATCACACGGTATGTTGCATCATCATGTACACAAATATTTGTATTTTCAAATACATTCATACACGTGGTACGTTGAGCCATTACGAAGGTATAAAATGATAGGAAAATTATCAAAAAAGTTATAAACCTATTGTATTTGTGTTAATTTAGTAATAAATTTTTCAATTTTACCAATTTAATCCTAAACCTTTAAATGATTTGCTAATTTAGCCATAAACCTTATAACAATTTAGTTATTTTAGTCAATTTTAGCCGAAATTGCTGAAGTGGTCATCTAGTCAGTGCCGACTGTTCTACGTGGCGTTATTGGTGGGCCAGCATTGATGTAGGCCTTTTTTTTTTATTTATAAATATTTCTGAAACTTTTTAATTATTTTTTTCCCTTTTATTTCTTTCTTCTTCTGAGCTTGCGCCGGCGAGGTTGCTTGGTTGAGGTGAGGGTGTTGCAGCCCCTTCCTATGGTTTGCGAGGAGTTCAAACTAGGTGAGGGTTTTTGGCCTAAGGTTAGTTAAAAAAAAAGGAAGGAAAAAAGAAAAGATTTTTAAAAAAAGAAAAATTGTATATGTCAGCATTGACCATGCCACGTTGAACAGTTGGTGCTAACTAGACTACCATATAAGTGATTCATAATCAAAATTTATCGGAATGATTAAATTGGCAAATTGTCAAAATGTTTAAAACTAAATTGATACAATTTAAAGGTTTAAAACTAGTAAAAATTGAAAATTTTAGGATTGAATTGGCATAGATGTAATATGTTTAGAACCCTTTTGGTAATTTTCCCTAAAATGATGTAATTTAGGAAAAAGAAACTAGAAACTACATTTGTAACTTAAAAAATCATCTGATAGATGAATTAAAAGGACTAAGTTAAAAATTATATGGCAGCGAAAGAGCGTCATTAGGGTGTTAACCTTCCCCCAAGCATAATGAAACCCCAAGTCAATCTCTTTGTTTTTATTTCGAAAACAAACCAGTTTCTTTGACATGAGAACTCAGATAGTTCAACCACTAGGGTTTAACTTAGTGGCCACTCTTTCTACATGGAAAGTGGGAGGTAGAGGGTTCAAATCCTCACATTTTTCAAGAGGGTTAAAGTGGAAGCAATTTAGTTTCGGGTATGGGTTTTAACTTCCAAGCTCTATAAGAAGGTAGGGTAAAAGTTTAAGAGAAAGAATTAGAATAGGAATATGGTAGGACTAACCAAAAAAAAAAAAAAAACTCAACTAAGTTTATTTTCCCTAAAACTACTTGGGAAGTTCGGCGTTTAATCAATGGCATGTGAATAATTAGAATGACAATCACTTTGTACAAGAACAAACACACTCGAACTCGCAAACAAGGACTTTCCAATATTGCAAATAGTGATCACCGATAGCTCCTTCAATAATAAAAGCAGAGCGTTCCCGAAGTATAATAGTTCGACATGTTCAAACACCACGGTAGACCTTGAGAGTTGACTCGGCCTCGTGGCCTTGTTCCGTCAGGCTGAATCGGAGCAGACCGACTTCGTCGAAGGGCTTGAAGAGCAAGGGGTGCTGCTTGTCCACCAGCTCGCGTGGGCACTCGATCACTCCTCTTATGGCCGAGAACGAGCCGATCGAATACCTCGTCTCGTTCCCACTCATCATCACCCGGTGTCTGGGGCAGTGCAGTCGGCCGTTGCTCCATCCCTAGCCAGCAATTCGCTTCAAATTTACAAGTTTCTCGCTCTCCAAACTCATGTGCATTGGAATTACATGCCCTGGCGTCATGAGAGAAGGGAAAGAACACTCACCAGCAATGACTCTCCAACCATGACCACGACGGTGGAAGCTGAAGGCGCGACTGGAGACCACCTTCCATCCTTCGTTTGCACCTCCAATCCGTTCACATGATTTTGCTGAAGTATGGTCAAGAAGTTCTTATCGCAGTGCGAGCTCGCCCCGACCTGAGGCTCCTGAGTCATCGGCGATTTGTACCTCATGGCTCGGATTGAGTGGTTCAAGGATTTGGTATGCGAGTCTAGATATTTCTCCACGCCTAAGCTTTGAAACACCATCCTGGTGATCAGTGATTCCAACTCGGAGAGCCTCATTGCGTATGAAGTCAGCGTTTCACTGCATATACATTTTTTTTTTTTGGGTGAAATGTAAGAAATATATTGATAACTTTGGACAAAACTTCACTGCATATACATTTATATTGGTATGTTCAGGAAAAGTACAGTTGTCCAGAAAATAAAGAGCTTTACAGCAAAAAGAAGTTTTCGAAACTAACACCAAAAGAAGAACCATAACATCAAAATTTTCTTTCCACAGGTTTTTATTACACAAACATTCGCATTTAAATAGTTATGTAATTTCAAAATATATGTGCAGTATGTTGGTTTCACGTACCAAAATTTTGGATTTCCTTGAGGCCACATGAGATTGGCTAACTTTTGAATGCCTCCAGAGTCCAGCATGCCCGAGATTCCTATTGCTTCATATAGAGACAAATTAGGTAAGTTTGTGATGTAACCGTCGTATGGCTTTCGAGGGTCGACAAAACGGCGCTTCGTCTTCGCTGGAAGATTGAACAAATCTTCCACTTGTCTGAAGACCTCATTGTTAAGCTCGACACTGATCTTATCATATCGAGCCTCGAAACAACCGTACTCTTCAAGTGCTTTGACAACCTCTCTTTGTACTGAATCCCAGTCAGCGCTTCCAGGCTTCATGTCATTTTTGCAAAAATCTATCAAGGGAAGCTTTGGAGGTGAGAGAGCGCCCATACCAGTTTTTCCTTTATGGATTTTCTTTTCGAGATGTCTTTTCATGTGCGTGTTGAAGAATTTAAAGAGGTCAGTAAGGTTGCGTCTTGGAGTTTTCATATAAATATATATAATATAATATAAAATATACCTTTCTATGTATCCATATCTAATAACGTTGGTGCGTGATTAGGTTGGGTTTGGTCCCATTATTTGTCTACTTTACCCCCACACCGTTTGACGAAGCTTTCATAGTCGCCTTCTGTCTTGGCATGACTTGCCATGTTGAAATAATGAAATGGGAAACAATTGGAATTATCTTATTTTTGGCCGCATTTTATGGAAAGATTAGCATTCTGTCATGCGTTCTCGTGAAGGGAAATAATAATATAGTGCGTATAGCGACGCACGCGGTATCTATCTAGATCTGCATATTTGAAGATCGAAATTGTTTGTGCAACTGCATTAGGTTCGAAATCAATAGGGGGGACGTTGATCTGGTGAGCGGTGAGCGTGCACTTGCAGTCGATGTGAAGGTGGATCACTAATACTGAAGACATCCAGGTAGCAATTCCGACAGGACACGAAAACTGAACTTGAACAAGACGGGGCAATTTACTTAAAGAAGTCCTAATCTGACTCTACACGACATGACACGAGTTGTATCACTTCTTGTGATACTTAGGGTTTCAGATGATAGAACCAGTTCACTTACCCGATCAAGGATAGGCGATCCATTGAATTCACGTCGGACCACTATCAGAATAAAGGTGAGAATGACTCCTCAATACTATACTTCGAGAAATGACGTGGAATTGAAATCGAATTTAGCACCATACATTTCTTAAGATGCAAGTGCCAATTATACCATTACACTATCGTATTTATTATTATTTTTTTGTAATTTTAGGTGGATATATAATGACAAAAAATCCAACATCTGATTAATGATCGATCTAACAAGAAATAACAACCTGTTTCTCATATGAACCCAAAAAGAATTAAAATGTAGAAATAACGCCGACAATAATGGAGGCATAAAAGTGGAAATCATGAAAAAAAAGGTGGAAATCATGGGCAAGGTTACTCACCTTACATGGAGACATGAATGAAAAAAGAAAACCCTAAGGTTGCATTTGTTTGGCAGAAAACAAATGATTTACAAAATATTTTTCTTAAAATAATCACTTTTATTGCTCACAAAAATGAATAAAAAGGAAAATATTTTCCGTGTCGACAAAAATGTTTAGATATAAATTGTTGTCTAGGAAAAAGCTTTTTTTTTTTTTTTTTTTTTTTATCTAATTATTCAAATGATATAAGCTTTCATTTTAAGGAAAATATTTTCTAAAAGATCATTCACTTTCCATACAATAATTGGAGAAATTTTCCCATTGCAGTTCTCTCACATAGCATTTTCCATTTTCAATTTTTCAGACCTCCAAATTTCCTCCGTTGGTGAGTTAAAAATCCTAGATGTTGCGTACATGCAAACTTAACAATATATAAATGCAGGTGATGTCCATATTTATAAATCCATCGACCATAAGAATTATTTGGAGCTTTTTGTAATTAAATATGAAGGAAAAGTGGGACTTGACAAAGTAATGGAAGGAGTTTTTTTTTCCTAATTTAGGGCCCATCTAAGAACACAGATTACATCAATTATTGGATAAGCGGGTCCATCCATCACACGCATACGTTTCAGAAATCTCTTCCTTTGAGTCTAATCTTTCCAGAGAGGACACATAGTAGGATGATTAGGGGTGATTGGTTCTTGATGCAGTCTGTTCTAGTCCCACTTAGGAACCAAGAACTGGTTCATTTGTGAGACTGAGAATTGGACCGGCTGGTTTTGGAATCAGTTCGGTCCAGTTCCGAGGCGGTCTAGTGAATTTGGTGGATGAGGGAGGGGAGATATTCAATCATTAAGGTTGGGAATGGGCTTCCCATCTCTTAAGAAAGAATAATTAAGAATGCAAAATGTGCATTGAAAATGATACAGCAACAATAAAGCCTGGAGGAAGGGCATTCGGACAGTAAAATGGAAATGGATAAGAAGCCACGAGGAAAACGACTGCTTTAATTGCAGCAAAATTTCCATTTTGCAGAGATCATTCGTACAGTAAATTTGCAAATTTGCATTGCATATGGTACGGCAACAACAAAAGAAGAGAGATGATCAATGTAGAATGTGAGGCTTGAGCGGTCAATTATTAGGTTTACATTTAAGAAATAAAGAAAATTTTTTTGGTCCAGTCTGGGCTGTTCGGTTCCTCTCGAAGAACCAAAAACCGGACCAGTGCCCTCGGGAACTGACTGGTTACCGCCTAGAGGTGGTCGGTTCAGTCCAGTCTGGATGGTTTCTGGTTTTGCCGGTCTGTATTGCTCACCCCTACGGACAGTACAGCTTCTATTGCTTTAGTCAATTGGTGACGATCGGGATTGATCTCATTCTCATTACTCAAGTTGGGAAGTTTATTTGGTCGTCAATGGGGTTTCTTCTCATCATGGTAAGTCTTAAATAGTGATAAATCGCGAGAACAGCGTAGGGCTTGAATAGCGACGTGACTCACAAGCAAATGATAGAATTACTTTGTGATCTTTACTGGCTAGGCACTGTCAAAATCACAATCAAGAAAACTGTTGCAAGTTTTCGAAATCAAGTACGATGGAAAACAAATTGGTCGAAAGGGATAATCTGCATCTTCCTATATGATCAACTCGCCAGAATACACCATAGAAAAAGAACGATTGCCATTTTAAAATGCATATCATTTAGGATCAAATCATCTAGTCAATCAAACATGCATACACATAACACTAGGATTCGTGCATTCATGTTGTCCTGTGACATATCATTTGTTGGAAAATTATGGCTACGAACTTGGTAAAACAATGAAGACGGATACTAAGAGTACTCAGATTGGACTTTGAGGCGTGATATAACTTTCTTTAAGGATTTATTTGCCCCACAACGTTGCTAATGGTCACCGGCAAAATCCTCCAGGATACAACAAAGTCTCGGTTGAGAATACTAGATAGCAATTCTAGTATTTCTCCAGAATCTCTCTAGGAAATAATCGAAAGAATTGGCTGTAGTTTTTCAGAAAGAAGACTCGAAAATGACCACCGTTTTCCTTATGAAAAATGACAAGTATATATATGAAACAGTCTTGCAACTCTTCGTGAAAATTGCCAAAGAAAAATGAACAAACACGTCTTTTAGAAAAATTGTTCGAATAAACAAATTTGACTCTTCGAAAGAAGTCGAAAATCGAACAATTGCAACCCTTCGGGAAATGTTGCAAACTGAATAATTAATTTTTCAAAGGTTGTCTTGAAAAGACACAAACAAAATTCGGAATAATAATTAATAATATATATATTTTAATAGAATTTCGAATTTTTATTTTATATATTTTATTTCCGAAATTCTCAAAATAAAAAAAAAACAACCTTTGAATTTACTAAAAAATAATAAATAAATAAATAAATAAATAAATAAATAAATAAATAAATAAAAAGCAAAAGGGATTAGTGTTAATTAAACCGCGGGCAATTATTCGCTCACCCGCACGCGGGTATGGTGGGGTCTAGCCCCACCCAATCATTCCTTGAGGTACACAAGAAAACCCTTCACTTATAAATTGCGCCACTTCCTCCCACTTTTCCTACGTGGGACAAGGAAAAACACTCAGTATGTTTTGACAAACAAATCTCCAACATCATTACATGGCGCTTCGCCACATGATACACGTCATCACATGGCACGTTGTCAATAATACAACACATTGTCATATCGCACCCAATGTCATCACATGACATAACATCTCATCACACGGTATGTTATGTCATCATGTATATGTATAATTATGATTTCAAAACACAACTGCACTTGGGTATGAACACTCTGTGCTAGACAAATACTGTTGAGACAACGTTCACAGTCTGGTTTTGCTGTTTCAACAAGGAAGAAAAGAAATGAAGATGCTGCTGTTTTAACAAAGACGAAAAGAAATGTAGTGAGCGAATCATCTGCTACTCGTATGCCTGGTGTTGCTGTTTCAACAAGAAAGAAAAGAAATGAAGTTGGCGAATCCCCCAGCACTACGTGTCAAACTATGAGTGGTGCTCTGCATAATCGTTTCTCTGTTTTGTGCTCTTAACAAGAACAAGACGTCGGGCGACAAACTAGGATCCCCGATCCTTCTTCTTTCATTCCGTTTTCTGTTACATCGTTTCTCTTGTAGATGAGCTGTCAAACTGTCATTGGCTGTTTTTGGATCTGAGCATGTGATATAAATAGAAAGTAGAGCAAGCGAGTGAGCAAGCTCTCAGATGAAAATTTTCTTCAAACACAAAGAAAAGTAGTCATGAAAGCTCAAAATCTTCATCATCCACACTCATCCCTTTTCTTCTCGTTCTTTCCATAAATATTCACATGGTATCAGAGCCATCTCTGAGAGCACAAAAATGGTAGCAAGAACTTAGAAATATCCTTTTCGAATCCATAACATTACCAACTTTGTTGCGATCAAGCTAGCTTAGGACAAATTTTTCTTTGGCAAGCTCAGTTCCACAGGGTTTTGTGAAGCCAAGAGCTATTTGGCTTCATTAGTGGTGAAAATCCACCACCTGCTCAAACATTATAGGTTGAAGTCGAAGGACATGAAGTTGAAGCTGTGAACCCTGATTATACAGATTGGGTAAGGACTAATCAACTGGTGTCATCATGGATCAGTGGTGCTGTATCTGAGAATATCTTAAGTCTAATCATTGGCTTGGAAATGTCATATGAGGTATGGCAAACTTTACTTAATCACTTCACACAAAAGTTGGTGGCTAGGGAGTTTGAACTGAGAGGGAAGCTCCAAGCCTGCTAGAAACGGGATCGGCCGTTGTCTATTTATCTTAGGGAATACAAATTGATTTGTGATCAGTTAAACACGATTGGGAAGCCTTTAGATGAGATAACTAAGATGTTTGGTGTTTTGGAGGGATTAGGATCTAAATATGAGAATTTCAAAACCACCATGTATTGCTTGAAGCCTCAACTAGTAGCTAGAGAGATTTGAGACAAGGCTGCAAAGCTATTCCTCAAGCCAATATAATCCTAATCTAGCATACTACGGGCAAAGAAAATCTGAGGTACAACAGAAGCTAGAATTTGATAGAGAACTTGATCAGCCTAACTTTGCATTTGTAGGCCAAAGAGGAAGCAACTGTGGGGGACGTAGCTATGTTAGAGGATGTGTGTTTAATAGTCGGAATTGTTGCTATGGATGTCCTGGAAGAAATCAGAGTTACAAGTCATATAACTTGAACCAAGAACAAGAGGATCAACATTTTAATCAGTATAATAACTTCTTTGGTTCTGGTCAAGGATTTCGACCATATGTAGGTTCTTCACAAAGGTATCAAGATACCAAATCATATCCCTCCCCAAATTTAACATTTAACAAACACTTGTAGGATGAGAAAACAACAGATAGTGTTCAGTTGGAATGTCAAATTTGTAAGCATTCAGGACACGATGCACTTCGTTGCTGGTATCGGTTCGACAATTCATACTAGGCTAAAGAGATTCCAACAGCTCTGGCAGGGATGCATCTTAAGGACTCTAAAGGCAATGAATGGTATCCAGACATTGGTGCAACAGCCCATATCACTACAAATTCGGGTATAGTTCATAACTTCTCTAAGTACAATGGGACTGATACGGTTATGATAGGAAATGGTTCATGTCTATCTATTGCTTATACTAGTCAGGCTTTATTACATACTAAAATTGATACATTGCCTCTAAATGATGTGTTGGTTGTTCCTAAAATCAAGAAAAATCTTCTTTCGGTCTCAAAATTGACAAATGATTATCCCTGCTCCTTTGTTTTTGATAAAAAATGGGGTTTATAGAAAGGACAATCACACCAACATAATAGCGATGCTCGGAAGGAAAGTTAAGGGGGCTCTATTGAGTGGATCCACAAACAACAAAGGCCCTCTTTACTCAAAGACATAAGGCTGTAGGGGAAGATGTGTAGCACCAACGGTTAGCTCACACCAACTTCCAAACATTGAAGTATTTGCAAAGTCAGCAATTGATACCCTGCAATACAAAAACTCAAGCTATGTGTAGAAGCTATCAAATTGCCAAGAGTACTGCATTACCATTTCCCTTATCAGAGTATTTATATGATATTCCTTTAGAAAAGATTCACTATGATATTTGGGGTCCTTCACCAGTGAACTCCTTTCAAAACTTCAAATTCTAAGTTATATTTGTGGAAAACTTTTCCCATTATAGCTGGATTTATCCAATGAAGTTGAAGTCAGATTTCTATGATATCTTTGTTATGTTTTAGAAACAAGTAGAGAACCAAATTGATCGAAAAATCAAAATATTTGAATGTGATGGTGGGGGAGAATTCACTAGCAACAAGTTTCAGAACCATTTACAGACTTGTGGCATCAAACAATATGTCTCTTGCCCTTACACACCAAAACAAAATGGGATTTTTGAAAGGAAACACTATCACATGGTTGAATTGGGGTTAGCTATGCTTTATCACGCTAGAGTTCGGTTAAAATACTGGGTGGATGCTTTCATGATGGCTAACTACATTGTTAATGTACTTCCCACACCAAAGTTACAAATGCATTCTCCTTATAGCAAACTTTATAAACAGAAGCCAAGCTATGAGCATCTAAGAGTCTTTGGGTGTGCCTGTTACCCCTGTCTCAGACCATATGCACAACATAAATTTGATCCATGATCACTCACATATGTATTTCTAGGATATAGTGAATGACATAAATGATATCATTGTCTAGTACCTATTGATGGTCGCATAATATTAGTCAACATGTGACATTTGACGAATTTGTTTTTCCTTTTGCCAAGAAACTAACAATAGAGTACACTCATTATTCTGCTCTGTATCGGAAATGGGCAGAAGAAGTTAATTTTTTGGATTCTACCATTGTAGAACAAGTGAGACATCCTTCGAATCAACATATAGGTCATTTACAAGATAATGGAGTCTTGGAAATTGGCCAGTTCAATATACCACATCCTATCGCGATGCCACATAATTCCTTTACCTTACAACTGCAGTCTAACTCAGCTCCTGGAGAACCAGCAGTTCTTACTCACAACACTGAAGCACCAACTGAGATCATCATTGACCAAGTACAACAAAGTTCTCCACTTCACCCACAAGGTATGATCTCCATCCATCCTATGCAAACCCGACTAAAATTTGGCATTGTGAAGCCAAATCCCAGATATGCATGCTTGGCTAAATACAAAGTTCCTCTTGAACCACGATCGGTCAAATCAGCCTTGGTAGATAAAGGCTGGCATAAAGCAATGCAGGATGAAATGGACGCTTTCCATGAAAATCAGACGTGGATATTAGTTCCCCGAACTAACCAAATGAATGTTATAGGATGTAAATGGGTGTTTAAAACTAAGTTAGCACCTGATGGAAGTCTTGACAGATTGTAGGCTCGGTTGGTGGCTAAGGGATTTCACCAAGAAGAGGGAGTCGATTTTACAGAAACATTCAGCCCTATCGTCAAACACGCCACAATCCGCATAGTACTCTCTGTAGCAATGATGAAGCACTGGCCAATACATCAACTTGATGTTAAAAATGTTTTCTTACATGGAACATTAAATGAGATAGTATATATGGAGCAGCCTCCTAGTTTTACAAATCCCCAAATGTCTCAACATGTATGTCTTCTTAGGAAGTCTTTGTATGGCCTTCGTCAAGCCCTGCATGCTTGGTTTGAAAAGTTTAGCAATTTTCTTCTTGAAGCTGGCTTCTTCTGTAGCACAACTGATCCCCCACTCTTCGTGCTTTGTGATGGACCAGACACAATCCTTCTGTTGCTTTATGTAGACGACATTGTGCTAATTGGTAGCTCAGATCAGCTATCGGCTAAATTGATCAAGTCGCTAAGTCTCCACTTCCACATGAAAGATCTAGGGTGTCTCCACTATTTCTTAGGTATCGAAGCCAAGCGTACCTCTCAAGATCTTTTCCTATGCCAAACCAAATATGCCATTGATCTTCTTACAAGAGCCAACATGACAGAATGCAAACCCATCTCAACCCCTCTACCACTAAGATTAGTCACCATGACAAATGATAACATCCCGCTTGACAACCCACTTGAATATAGAAGTCTGGTTGGTGGTCTTCAATATCTAACAATAACTCACCCTGATCTTGCTCATGCAACAAACCTGCTATGTCGGAACATGCAGTAGCCAACGGTTGGAGTTTTTCATAAGTTAAAAAGGGTTCTTCGGTATGTTAAAGGAATTGTTCATTTTGGTTTTTTCATTCATTCTAATAGTTCAATGACCTTATACAGGTTTTCAGATGTTGATTGGGCTGGTTGCGTTGACACCAGACGCTCAATTACTGGCTTTTACACCTATCTCGGTTCTAATCTCATTTCATGGTCAGCTAAGAAGCAAACCACTGTATCTCATTCCTCAACGGAAGCTGACTATAGAGCTCTTGCATCTACTACTACTGATCTTACGTGGATTAGCTTTGTTCTACGTGACATTGGCATATGCCTCTCCTCACCAACAATTCTCTTTTGTGATAATCAATCTGCCATTTCTCTTACTGCAAATCCTATCTTACATGCTCGAACCAAGCACATCAAAGTCGACTTCCACTTTGTTCGAGAAAAAGTTTCATCAGGCTCACTGAGTGTTCGCTATGTCCCCAACACTCGTCAACTTGCTGATATTTTTACCAAGTCGTTATCACAATTAGATCACTGTACTCTTAGAACCAAATAGGGTCTGGGGTTTAGATCCCTACTCAATTTGTGGGGGGATGTTGAGACGACGTTCGCACAGTCTGGTTCTGCAGTTTCAACAAGGAAGAAAAGAAATGAAGATGCTGCTATTTTATCAAAGATGAAAAGAAATGAAGTGAGCGAATCATCTGCTATGCGTATGCCTGGTGCTGCTGTTTCAACAAGAAAGAAAAGAAATGAAGTCGGCGAATCCCCCAGTACTACGTATCAAAGTATGAGTTGTGCTCTGCATAACCATCTCTGTTTTGTGCTCTTAATAAGAACAAGACGTCAAGCAACAGACTGGGATCCCCGATCCTTCTTCTTTCATTCTGTTTTCTGTTATATTGTTTCTCTTGTAGATGAGCTGTCGAACTGTCATTGGCTGTTTTTGGATCTGAGCATGTAATATAAATAGAAAACAGAGCAAGCGAATGAGCAAGCTCTCAGATGAAAATTTTCTTCAAACACAGAGAGAAGTAGTCATGAAAGCTCAAAATCTTCATCGTCCACACTCATCCCTTTTCTTCTCGTTCTTTCCATAAATCTTCATGTAAACTCACTCACATACAACAACGCTTCGATATTGCAAGATTAATGATCACCGATAACTCTCTCAAATAAAAGCAGAGCATTCCATGAATAACAATAGTTAATCATATTCAAACACCGCAATAGGCGTTGAGAGTTGACTCGGCCTTCAGGCCTTGCTATGCTCCGTAGAATCGGTGTGGACCGACTTCGTCGAAAGGCTTGAAGAGCAATGGCTGTTGCTCGTCGACCAGCTTCTGCTGGCATTGGATCACTCCTCTTATGGATGAGAACAATCCGATCGAATACCTCGCCTCGCTCCCACTCATCATCACCCTGTGTCTCGAACAGTGCAGTCAGTCATTGCTCCATGCCTAACCAACAATTCGTTACAAACGCGTTATTGACAAGACATTTTTAGGTAGACATATTTTGTCTCACAACTAACTGTGGTAGTGTCAACATCGTGATGACAATTTTTAGATCACGCATTTTTTTCTAAATCAAAGCACTTTATTTTTAAACTTAGATGAATTTTGACCCTTGACGAAATATTCGGTAAGATGAATGGAAGGAATCGGATGGAAAAAGGGTTACAATTCTTTGTGTTTGTTTGTTATGAAGAAATAAACTGGAAAGGGTATCGTGATTCGTTTTCTAGTGTTTGAAATATAAAGGAATAGCATTTAAAATATCCCCAAAATTATGCCTCCATGGAATGGCCATTCCTCTTGTTTGGTAGAATGTTCCTCTTTTGGTAGAAACAAACTAAAGAAAAGGAAGTGCACCCGGAATCCCATTCCGGGGCGATTCCTATCCACCGACGCACTCTTAGGTTGAGCAGCGTTCACTGGGTTTCGAAAAGTCCAGGAGCTATAACAGAAGTGATGTCACATGAAAAAGAATCATTACATCATCACTTTTTATATCTTGATATGATCCGCAGCAAAAGTAGTCATTGTAGAAAAATATATCGAGACATGTATTTCCTTGTGAGTCCTAAGGGGGATTTAGATATAGAATATGTTAGAAATATAAGTTGGTTGATATAGTAGGATGAGTTTATAGAACCGTCACTATGACTATGAATTTGACTCAAAAGCAATCTTTTATCGATGAACAAGAAATAAAGTTTATAATTCATTTTTTTATGTTACGTGTTTTGAACTTTTTAAAATTTATTTTGTTTTACGTGTTCATCTTTTATGGATTGTTGTTTTTGACGGACAAGAAATTCTATTGTTGTTTCGACTTTCATTTTGCCTGACTAAGGGATGAGTTGGACACTTCCCAATTGCTTTATGTTTTTGTTTGTTTTGTACCGTACTTCTCGCAATTTTTTTGTTTTATTATATTGTTGTAATTGCTACTTATCTCAGTTGTAAATAAGAAAATATTTTATTAAATTTTCTCCTTTCAAGCAATAAAAATACAAAAAACAGACTTGATTGAAATGGTCAGTTTTAAGATTTATAGAGTAGGTTCCAAGTTCTAAATACTAAGGATAGAAGGACGCCCAAATTGTCAAAATTTGGCACAAGTGGACACAGAAGTGCCAAGACTTTCAAAAGGTACAATTAAGTGCCAAAATTGAAGAATAAGAGAACACTTAGGTGCCAATGGCGAGAATTTTTGAGCAAACAGTTGATTTGGCTTTTTTCGAAGAGATTTTTAACTGATATGGCATTTCTTTATTAAAAAAAATATCCATGTGGTGTTGACATGACTAGATAAGCCCAAAAATGATATCGTTTTGATCCAAATTTGATTTTTAATATAAATATTGACTAAATTAAATTTTAAAAACTAAATTTGAAAAAAAAAAAAAAGCAAATCAGCGAGGGCTTCCACTATCCTTGCCTCTATGACCGCACCATCGCCGAAAAGGGCCAACAACAGTAGGGCGATGGGTCGCGGCCCTCCCCTAGATCGAGTAAAGGTTGTTGGCCTTTGTTAAGAGGGGCCAAGGGTCATTGCTAGTTGTGGTGGGGCTAAGCGGCAACCCTTCCCCATCCAGTGGCAGCCCTTGGCCTGATTTGGGGGAGGGCCATAACCGCTTGCCTCTCAGTGATTGAGGTTGACTCTTGCCCCATCGTCACCAGTCCTTTTCGAAGATGGTGGGGTAGCAAGGGCTATGGAAGCCCTCATTGATTTGCTACCTTTTTAAAAAAATATATAGTTTTAAAATCTAATTAATATTTATATTAAAAATCAAATTTAAGGGCAAACCGACATTGTTTTGGGACAAGGATTGTTGGGTGGACATTCCAACAAGCCACATGGATAGGTTTTTATTAATAAAATAAAGCCACGTTGTATTTTCGGCAAATCTCGCTGGAGTTGGCACTCAAGTTTCCAATTTTTAAAAAAACTAACACTTAAGTATATCTTCTAAAAGTTTTGGCACTTAAATGTCTACCCATGCTAAGTTTTGACACTTGAGGTGTCATTCTCTCAAAAGCTACAACATCCT
Source organism: Eucalyptus microcorys (assembly GCA_014182515.1). Classification (NCBI taxonomy): domain Eukaryota; kingdom Viridiplantae; phylum Streptophyta; class Magnoliopsida; order Myrtales; family Myrtaceae; genus Eucalyptus; species Eucalyptus microcorys. The sequence goes on along the minus strand of CM024564.1, from coordinate 9,440,594 downwards.
TGAATTAACTTACTCGAGATATTATTTGTTTTGGTTCATCCCATTTTGAGTCTCACAGCTTTGTCCTTTGACGTATATACATGCAGTTTCTTAGGAGGTTACCCGTTATGGTAGTGCTCTAGCCTAGGCATGCTTACATTTGTAGTTCTAAAACTAAGTATGGCCTTTATGTCGAAAAGGCACATTCATGAGTTAATTTTCAATTTTTACATATATATCTTAGAATTGCTCTCTTTAGTGCATAATTTAGTTCAGTCCTGCCCTCTTTGCCACTTAGAAGCCTGAGGAATTGCTCCTTGTCCAAGCCCTTTGCCCAGGCAACCACTCCCCACTCTCGTCAGACTAGGTCATATAGGTCCACCGGTTTTCGTCTAGTTCGTCCCCGAACCACACACCTATTGAAGGGGATCCCACTTTGATTCTATATTGTGACATCCCTAAATTAACTCATTTGAAGTATTGTTCTCTTTGACCTATCTCATATCCAGTCTCATAGTTTTGTCTTTTGGAATACAAACAAGCACTTCCCTAGGAGGTCATCCATCCCGGTAGTGCTCTGACCTAAGCATGCTTAACTTTGGAGTTCTTAAGCTAACCATCATCTTTGCATCAAAAGTTACTTCTTTAAGTTAATTTTAATTTTCATATATAAATATATATCTCATAATCGCTCTCCCTCTTTTCGTTGCATAGTTCGATTCATTCTTGCCTTCTCGCCATTCTAAAAGCTTGCCAAGAGCTACTTCTTGTCAAAGGCCTCTAATCCCAATGACCACTCATCTGCTTTGTTATCACAAAACAACTCCATTTTAGACAGAGGAGTAAAACCAAATCTGTCATTAGCTTCTGAAGCCATAGGAGTTCGCACAGTCCCTTGGCCATTCCTCTAAACTCTGCCTTTGCACTTGAGAGAGCTATTACTTTTTGCTTTTTGCTCCTTGCTTCTCCAAATAACTAAATTCCCTGCCACGAAGGTAAAGTATCCCAAAGTTGATCTTCTGTCTGATACACTTTCAGCCTAGTTTGCGTTAGTAAAACCTTTGATCTTAAGATGTTCACTCTTCTGAAATTGAAGCCCTCTCCCCGGAGCTCCCTTTAAATAACGAATGATTTGCATTACACCATCCATATGGCCTTCACTCAGAGCATGCATAAATTGACTTACAACAAATAAATTAGTTTGCCAACTAATCTTTTATATCTTTATTTATTTGTAGGCACCTAATTAGAATATTCTCCAAGTCTGTGATTCTGAACAATCGGTGTGATTGCAGGTTTGCAATCTAGGATTATCACCTCAGCCAACAAATCCAAAATATACTTTCCCTGAAATAGAAAAATACCTCTCTTAGATCTTGCTACTTCTATCCCCAAGAAGTACTCGAGTTCACCAAGATTTTTCGTCTCGAACTCCGTTGAGAGCTTCTGCCGTAATTTCGCGATTTCCTCATGATCATCTCCTGTGATAATCATATCATCTACATAAATAATCAACATAGCTATCTTACCTTGAATTTGTCTCAAGAACATGGTGTGGTCAGATTAACTCTGAACATACCCATATCTTTTCATAGCCACACTAAATCGTCCAAACCAAGTTGAGGAGGCTGTTTCAATCCATACAATGATCGTTCCAATTTACAAACCAACCCTGGTTGTGAAGAAGGACTATAACCTAGTGGAATATCCATATAGATATCCTCTTGCAGGTCACCATGAAGAAATGCGTTCTTGACATCAAATTGGTCTAAAGGCCAATCTAAATTAGCTGTAAGAGACAATAACACTCGTATAATATTTAGTTTTGCAATAGGTGAAAAGGTTTCATGAAAATCCACCTCATATGTCTGTGTATATCCTTTTTCTACCAACCTCGTCTTATATCTTTCAATGGACCCATCTACTTTATACTTGACCGAGAATATCCATTTGCATCCTATTGTTTTCTTCTCTCATGGTAGTTCAACCAACTTCTAAGTATTGTTTTTCTACAATGCCTCCATCTAGAATATATAAGCTGATGATACATTTGAAACAAATGCCCTTATTGGCTTAGCCAATTTGTCAATTGAAATATAGTTAGTGATTGGATAGACAAACATCTTCTTTCCTGCACCATTTGATGAGCATCAATTCGGGGGCTTTCCTCGATTGTGCTTGGCAGGTAATTTATATTCCATAGAAATATTAGAATCATCATGCAAACTAGTAGTAGGAGAAATTACCTCAGAAATTTCCTTAGGAATTAGAAGATGGAGGAAGCTATTTTGGAAAAGCCGACTGGTCTTGCAAACTCGGCTCCTTGAGGACCTGGCCTTCTCTTGACGAGATTTGCTCTAAAATTTCCAAAACACTTTGCCTACATTCCAGGCTTTCTTGCTCAACATTTATCGGTAAATTATAGCGTAGTTTGGCATTAGCTCCACCAATTTGTACTCTTCCTAGGGCCATAATACCACTACCAGTCTTCCACCAATCCTTCTTTTTCGTCTGTATCTCTCTCCGAAAAGAAGAATTGGTGTACCGAAAGAAAGATCCTATCTCAAGGAATGTCATATCCATTGTAACATATGTCTTCTTAGTATGGATTATAGCACCGATACCCTTTCTGATATGAACTATAGCCTAAAAACACACACTGCATAGCACATGGTTCAAGTTTTGTGCATTGTTTTTTAGGGATGTGAACAAAGGCGACTGAAAAGGAGAAGTCGGTTTCCTCAAACTCAGGGTTTAGGTTTAGATAGCAGGAAATCTCAAACCCCCCACCCCCGGCCTTCACGCCCAGGTAAAAGCCTTACCTATACTCCTTACTTTTCGCTTTCTTATCCTAGTTAACACACTGCATTTGACATTCTCTAAGAGAGAAGGGGGAGAGTAATTCAATACCAAGACGTTAACTGTCACTATTGACGGCGGAAGGTGGGAATCGAGCAAGCTCGGCAGGGAACTTTCCGAGAGCAGGGCTTTCAAGTGGCTATACATACAAATCCATTTACCTTAAACACTTTAGGGGAAATAGTAAGTATTGATGGTAAGTGTGCATGAGAGAAGAGAGCCTCCAATGGTGTTTGAAATTCTAACACCTTCAATGGCATTCAATTAATAAGGTGGGCCGTTGTAGCCATTGCATTATCCCAAAAATGGTGAGAGACATTATTTCCAAATTACAAAGATCGAGCTATCTCAAGGATATGCTTGTTCATCCTTTCTGCTACCCCATTTTGTTAGGGCATTCTTGAGCATGACATTTCATGGAGTAAGCCATGCTGCATGAAATATTCTTTGAGATACTAATTAGTGTACTCACCACAATTATCACTACGAAGAATCTGGACCTTCCCACCAAATTGAGTATGCACCATAGTATGGAAAATTTTAAACATATTGGCAACTTCCTCCTTAGTTTTCATTATATACAAGCATGTCATTCTAGTGCAATCATCAACAAAAAGGACGAACTATTGACTACTAGACACAAAAGTAATAGTAGAAGCACCCCACGCATCAAAATGAATTAAAGAGAAATGAATTGTATTTTTATTTCTAGTGATAGGAAAAGACACCCGGTAGTTTTTCACCAAAAGGCAAGTCTGATAATCAAACTTATAATCATTTAAACCCAAAAATAACTTAGAAGATGACTTCTTCATGTAATCAAACGACGGATGTCCCAATCGCTTATGCCATAGCCATATCAATGTTTTCTAACTTGTAGACAATGCTCGGACTTGATTGACATTCCTAGAACTGTAGCCTTCATGTAAATTAGCCCCTCTTAGTACCATGCCCAATGATCTCCTTCATGAGGATATCCTACAACAGATAGAAATGTGGATACATTAGCACAACACAATTTAATTCCTTTACAACCTGTCCAATTGAAATTAGTTTTGTAGATAGTGATGGGACAAGGAGTGTATTTAGTAGTGAGAGGGAAGGGGAAATATTAACAACTCCAGCTCTAGTCACTAGATATGGCACTCCATTAGCATTCGAGACACTAAGGTGTTGAGGTTCCGTGATACTAACAAAATCATTCATAGTAAAAGTGTCACGCCTCAATTCTCAAGCGCGTGCCCATCCCTCGGTGGTCGATAAAATTGCGACGTCCTAGGATGTGTCACCAACCCATTCATTTTAATGCACATGCGGAAGCAAACGATTACCCCTGACAACAAATAGCATGGGATAGAAAAGCAGGAAACACATTCACAACCAAAACACTTTTATAAACACCTCGGTTTATATATAACACTAATCTAAGAACAAGAGTCTACAAAAGACCGGCTCTCAAAAGAAGCTGTCCTATGACCCACTAGTCAGACGCATTCACCAATCCTTTGGTCTCCACAGGCTCCGGGGGCTTTGGATCCTCCACAGCACCATCAGGAGGGTCAATTGCACTCTCGCCTAGAGCGGAATCGACTACCACAGAGGGGATCTCAAAAACCTGAAGGGGACCCATCTTGTGTCCATTAAATCCGTGACGAAACCATGTTCTGAATCAATGAGATCCTCTGAGGTAGGCCCTTATCAACCCAGACGGTAGTCACCACGAGTTCATAGACTCAGTGACCCCCGTGATCAAGGTAGTCAAAACTCCGCTCAGTAACCCTCATGGGCCGACCAAAATGTTCCAGAGGAACAGCCATCTAAGGACCTGAAAAGATTAAGCCCACGACAGGGTGAGACAATATCTTAGCAAGTTCACCCCCTAAACTCCGACTAGGAAGGAAATACGCCTAAATGTAGTTTATGCACACAAGACAGAGGACTTACCTGGCCTCAGTTCCTTCCTGCACGTTAGTACAATTCATATACTCAATCAATTCTATTCAATCCATTCAATCGATTCAATTCGATTATTGCTCGCACAAGCATGAACTATCGACACACATCGGTCCTCTAGCATAGCCAGCGATTACTGCTCACACAAGCTGATAGATCAATGCTCTCACAAGCTGACAAATCAATGCTCTCACAAGCTAACGGATTATTTTTCTCACAAGCTGACGGATCAATGCTCTCACAAGCTGACAGATCATTGCTTTCACAAGCTGACAGATCATTGCTTACACAAGCTGACAGATCATTACTCTCACAAGCTGATAGATCAATGCTCTCACAAGCTAATGTATCATTACTCTCACAACCTGACGTATCATTATGAACCAGAAAAATTGATATTCACACTTTTAAAATCACACGATCAATCTGGTCCTTAAAACCATTTTCGGTGTCAAAACCTAACATCTGGGATTTTTTCAATCAAATATCAAAATTTTACAATTTTGGAATAAATATCCAAAATCACAATTTTCACTCAATTTGCACAATTTAGCATTCAATTGTATAAAATTAGCACACCATTACAATCAGCACGAAATTTCAGTCACCGGCTATCCCAGTATAATTTTTGGAAAATAATAAATAATTAAATAAATACAAAAAATAATTAAATAAATGCAATTAAATACCAAAAATACCAATTTAGCCCAGAAATGCTAAATTAACCACCTAAATGGGCCTAGGAAATTTCCGAACCTATCTAGATAAATAATAGGATCTATCTAGCCCCTAATTAGTTTATTCTAACCACCTAACATGCACAATTGAATAATTAAATCACTAATTCATGCTAACTAACCACTTAAACCTTAATTAGACTAAATTAATCAATCCCTAAGTATCATTAACTTCCTAAGCAGAATTTAGCAAGTAAACTCACCAGTTTAGTGATTCTGTGAGTCCATGACGTCGGCAACGCAGAGGTGAGCAACAATAGAGCCTGCAATGACACCAACGGAAGACTAAATGGGCCTGAAAATGGCCACGAAGACCAAAACCCCTTGCTGGCCTTCGGTTATGCTTTGGGCTGAAAGAGTTGGAACCAATGGCTGAAATGGCCCGGGTTGGGAGGCGGAAGTTGTTGTGGTGTCAGGCTGGCGATGGTGGTGGTTCCAGCAGCTGGACAGTGACAATGGAGCTCTGGCTGAGCTCCAGGTGGCATGGGACGACAGTTGGGTGCGACAGGAGGCGCGAGTGAGCGGGACGATGCGGGACGGGCTCGCGGTGGCGCGACGAGTGTGCGACGGCGGCAGGGGGCTCCGATGGTGGTCGACGGGCTAGGGGGAAAGCTTTCTCTGTTTTCCTTTGGTTTTCTAAGCTCAAATGGGACAACTATGGAGAAAAGGTGGCTAAAAGGAAGAAGAAGAGGTGCTGGCTGAAGAGAGGGGGACCACCAAACTTTCTAGAAAACACAAATGTCCCATTTGTGCTCATCCAACATTAACTACCACTTCAGCCTTGACTAGCAGCCATTATCCACTCCAAAACTTCCTTAACAAGCCTTAGTTGAGGTCCCAAATGTTGCACACCCCTTGGCCTACGAATTTGCCACCTCCCTCTTCAATTCCATTTCAAATTCTCTTCAATTGAACTCAATTGAAGTCCCAAAAATTCAACCATGGTGCCCATACTTGAATTCACATTTTTCCTCATCAATTTGTCAAACTTGAATCCCAAAAACACGACAAAAAACGGTCCTCTAATTTTCCCGGCCCAAAATACCCTTACTTTGAATTTTCACCAAAAATCCCGGTTTGCAAAAAAATCTTTGGAGGATGAGTCGACGGTCCTTAAATGAATCATGACATGACAGACTTTCAATTTCGGAAATCAGGTTTAAATTCGCAGTTAATTTCAACCGAGCGTGATTTTAGCGTGACCTAATCTACCGGGTAGCTTTTAGGAATTTTTAGTGCATTTGACCTGTAGTCGATTATTTTCGAGCCACATTATACATCTTCAACATATTAGTGACTCTCGGTTGTCGTGAAAATCTCGAGATTTTAAATATGGACACAGAGTACAGAAATGATAGAAAAATCGATCTAGTGCCGTTTGATAGAAATTTTGCAATTAGATAGAATTACCCACACACTAATCACATACCACTATTGAATCGACCTATCTCCGGTCTTTGATCGATTTTGACAGTGCTATAATGACCCTTGCAGATTAGCACAGTCGGGTAGTCGATTCCTAGTCGAATTCTCAAGTCTATTGCGTTTAGATTCCTTAACAGCTTCACCTGATAGACTAGTTATCCCGTGAGTGATCAGTTCAGGGAAAAGAACTATAGGCGCGTCGATGAAAAACCCAACTTATTCAATCGAAAATAGAACTCGAAAATCAAGATGTCATAAAAAGTCACGTGATCAGCAGTTCCTGAATCAATAACCCATTGACTACAATCATTCGGTAAAAAAAATAACCAAAGCAATATCATAGCTACTTTACCCTCTGTAGGCATCTTACTCAATGGTTCCAGCTATGGCGTTAGCGACAATTAAGACTCTCCCATAACTAGAGATGCATTCCCTTTGCCATTGTTCACTTCCCTCTCTGCTTACTTTCAAGCTTTGAGATCCTTCCACCAATCAGGATATCCATGAAGCTAAAAGCACATATCTCGAGTATGTTTGGCATTTTCACAACGGGAGCGGCCATCAATTGAAGGAGTTTTTTATTTCAAGATTGTACTAGTTCGTCCACCTCTTGGTTTAACCATCTGTAAAGTCAGCTCCTGAGCTTCTTTGAGGTTAGGCTTGCCTCCTCGCTATAACATAGCCACAAAGCTATGGGTAGTACTCTCACTGTTCAACATCACTGTCTGTTGTATATCCTCCCTGCGAACATGAGCATAGGCCTACTCAACTGTAGGGAATGGCTGCATCTATAGCACATCGGCTCGTATCTTATCTAGGTGATCATCTAAACCACCGAGGAAAATGTATACACGATCCTCCTGAATGGCTAAATTGTATCTCGCAATATCATTTTGGCCTACCATCAGATTTAGGCGGCGGAAGTCGATATCTCGCCACAATCCTTCAAAGCCATTATCATAAGCTTCAATAGATCCTCTAGCTTGTCTCATCCGAGTCACATGCCTCTTCTAATCATAAGCCTAAGAAGCATTAGTCCCATAAAAAAGAGAAAAGTAGCCACTGCATCCCAAACTGCTTTCATAGTTAGGAAGTGAATAAAGTTACCGATTAAAACTAGGTCCATGGAGTTTATTAGCCATCCTTTTACGGTGGAATCTTCAGTCTTCCACTTGCGATACCTCAGGTCTATAGATAAAGGTTGAGGAAGGTCACCATTAATGTAGCTTGTCCTTGCCCGTGATATACATCTCTACCACCTGAGACCATAAGCCATAATTAATCCTATCCAATTTGATTACAATCTGTGCTAAAGATGGATCATTCTATGGTGTTGGGGTCGGGGATTGATTCTGGGTCAGAATCTGAGTTAATTTAGTTGTCAAATTTTCTAGAAGCGCATTTATTGTAGAACTCTCCCCTTGATTTTGATAGGGAATCACTGCTCGTGAAGAATTTTGATATGCCATGGGTCGGTGTATAGACACAAATTTAAAAATAGTAGCGAATCTCTTGGGTCGGTGAGCTAGTCTGCGTAGAAATCACATGAAATCGATGGCGGCCACGGCAATCTTTGGGTGTCTGGGGATCTAGTCAATGTGGTGACTGACGTCGCAACAATGGATCTGGTCGATGTAGCGAAATGGATCGCAACAAAGAAATTTGGTCGGTGCAGCAATTTGTGTCATTGCAATCATTGGAGATGGAGTTTTTGGATGACACAGCAACAATAAATGTTGTGGTGGTCCAATCAAGTCCGACGGAGTGGCGGCAACATAGGGATTGTTCGGTGGCGGCAACTAGGTTTGTTGAATTACAGCGGTGGTGGTGGCAACGATATGATGTGGGCGAGTCACAACGGTAGCAACAACACAATGTTTAGGGTTTTTCTAGGTCTCTAGATCTATTGCTTTGATACCATGATAATAATCTAAACGCAGACCAACAAAAAGAGGAGAAAAAACACAAGAATTAACAAGGTTCGGAAGTGTGCCTACATCTTCGGGGAAGCCTCTCCGACACTCTTTTATTTTTATTTTTCCTCCTTAGTCATTAACTATGTATAGACCCATATATATACAATCAGACGAACTTCTTCTACAAGTCATGTCACGCCCCGAACCCTGGGTACGCGCACATTTCTCGGCGGTTGATTAAAAATGCGACGTCCTAGGAGGCGTTGCCGACCCCTGTTCTTTTTACTTTTCAATTAAGCACATGCGGAAGCAAATTAGATAAACACCCGGCCAACAAGTAAACATAGGGAAAGTAAAAACATGCCGGCGATTTTTCACAAACTACGATTTATACATATACCAAGTCGATCGTACGAGTTCATTCATATTTACAAGTCTGCCTCAAAAAGGAACTCCTAGGCAACCTACACCCCGGACCCCTCCAACTCATTCTCTGGGTCCTCAACGACACCGTCCGGGATGTTGATGTCCATGGGGTGACCTACTTCCCCATCCTCCATTCCGACGGGTGGTCCATCAAAACCTTGCAAGGGACCCTCCCGAGCACCATTACGCTCATTAATGAACCACAGCTTGAAGCAACGAGGTACCACATTAAGGAGGCCCTCATCGACCCAAATCATAGTCACCACTAACTCATGAGTCCGGGTGGTCCCAGGGATAGGGAAGAAGGTAGACTTTGATTCCATGTCCGACGGAACCCCAAACCGGATTGGACGGATCTCCATACTAAGGACCTGAAAAGGTTAGTCACGACGGGGTGAGATAAATCTCAGTGAGTCAACAGCCTAAACCCCGATTAGGGCACAATTCGCCTTGAAAGCGGCCCAAACAGGCACCACAAACAAACTCACCTCGCCTCAGCACGTCTTTGCATATCATCACATATGCCATTATAAATACAACAAGTGTAATCAATAACCGGAACACAACGTTCTCACTCTCCAAACATTCACATGAGTCCAAATTATAAGGTAAAACCGTTTTGACATGTCCCATACTAGGCCAAACAATTTTGCCCCATAATCAAGTGTAGTAGCACAACCATTCAGGCATGTTCCGATTATTATGATTCATCGGCCACGGCCAACTCAAAAGTTGGCAGTCATCTGGCATAACCGGGCATTGTCCCGCCCCATTGGGCACGGCAACGTCTAGCACACGCCGCCTAGATGGCATTCCCTAAGGACATCGGCCCCGCCTCAACCGCAACTCGGCATTCGTTGACGTGGGGCATCCGCATTTAATCAAGTATCGTCCCACGTAAAACGCATTGGGATGGGTTCCACTTAGGTTGCGTTTGTTAATATTCCTTTTTTCTGTTTTTGAACAAAATTTCTGTTTTTTTGTTCTAGGGAACAAAAAAAGAACAGAAACGCGTTATTTTGCGTTTTTGTTCCAAATCTATTTTTTTGTTCCCAAGAACACATTTGGAACAGAAACAAGAAATAAGAAAAACGTGTTTATTGTTTCTGGAACAATTTTTAAGAACAAATTTTCTCTCTCCTCTATTTTTCTTCTATTTTTCTTCTTCTTTTCTTTTTCTTTTTTCTTTGGCTGGTCACCAGCCTCAGCCATGGCCAGCGACCGGCCGTCGAGGGCTGGTGACCTTGCCAGAGCGTCGCCGGCCCTTGGCGAGGCTTGGCCTTGCCTTGGCTGGGCGAGCTCGGGCTCGCCTAGATCCGACGAGCTCGAGCTCGCCCAGCCACCGGCGAGGCTCGCCGGATCTAGGCAGCTCGAGCTCGCCCGGCCAAGGCGAGGCCGAGCCTTGCCGGCGCGGGGCAAGGCTAGGCGAGCTCGGGCTTGCCGGATCCGGGCGAGCTCGGGCTTGTCGGATGTGGGCGAGCCTGAGCTCGCCTAGCCAAGGCGAGGCCGAGCCTCGCCGGGGGTCGGTGAGCCTCACCGTGGCTGGGCGAGGCCACCAGCCAAAAGAAGAAAAAAAAAAAAAAAAAAGAAAGAAAAAAAGAAAAAAGAAAAAAATTAAAAAAATTAAAAAATTAAAAGAAATAAAAAAAGAACACAAATTTACCAAACGTGTTTCTGTTCATTTTTTATTCCCGGAACAAGTTTACCAAACGCGTTTTTTTATTCAAAAATTGTTTCCCGGAACAGAAACACTTTTTTCTATTTCTGTTCCCTAGAACAAAAAAAGAACAAAAATGTTACCAAACGTGCCCTTAGTGACCATACGATCACATATTTAGCCAAGAACACCATACTTTGATGTCAAATGCTTTGTTTTCAAATAATGAACTTGGCCAATTTTTCTTCGTATTAAAAATCCCGGTAAAAATAATCGTGCTTGGTCACGTATTCAAATTGAACCGTGAAATTTGGTACACTCCCAATTTAAAACTCCACGGTTTTATATAGTACATAAAAATTGGCGTTCAAAACCAACACTTGGTATTTTTCCATTTAAAAGCCCATAAAACCGAGTTTTATACTAAAAATTAATAACTAACATCAAGCAATCAATTGCATATCATAGCACATACAAGCCATCAAAATCACGCATAAATCCATCCACAAAAACGAGCGTAAAATTCTACGAAACGGCTAATCCGTCACTAATTACGCTAATACGATTAATTAAATAAATCGTGATTAATTAAGCTAATCCAACTTGATTAACCTAACCATAATTAATTAACCTAACCATGGTTAACTAACCTAACCAAGGTTGATTAACACTAATCCATCTTAGCACTAATCTAACCATGATTAGCACTAATCTAAACACCCCATAAGCGCAATTAACGTTCTAATCAAGGATTAGGGAGTTAACTCACGGGATTATGACGGTGGTGGGCTCACGGCGACGGCAACGCGATAGCGATGAAAAATCGAGACAACCACAGCTTGCACGGAGGCTCGACAGTGGCTATGGCTGCCCTACAAGTGCTCGGCTAAGGAGGAACGGGTGAAGGTGGTGGTGGCTGTTCGCGGCGAAGTTGGTGGCCAGTGGAGATGCTGCTGGACGGTTGGACGGTGGAGGGCTGTTCGGTGGAGCTGCGGGTGCTGCTGTGGCTGGGACGGGGTGGTGCTGGACTTGGACGGTGGCGTGAGGTGGATGGGGGCTGTTCTGGACGTGAGGATGCAGCTGGGTGGTGGCGTTGAGGTGTGAGGTGGTGGGTGGAGCAGCAGCAATGGAGAAGGAGCTACTATGGTGTGGTCACGCTAGGTGTGTGGTGGTAAGCTGGTGGTGGAGGCGTGCAGCAAAGATGAAGGGAAAGCAAAAACCAGAACCAAGGAGGGAGGCAAACACATGAAAGAGAACCAAGAAGTCAAGGGGCAACCAATGAAAACCTAGGAAAAATATCTAAGCACTTATCACAATACCTCTAAAGTCTTCATGCCCTCAAAGTCCTTGGTTCATCCACTTGGAAATTAGTTCTAATTTCCCCAATTAAATCCTTTTTGGGCAGCAAATCTCCCCTTTTTCCTCTTGATCCGAATTTCCTTTAATTTTCTTGTTTGTCCAAAAATCGTTTTTCCGCAAAATTCCAGACTTGACGAAAATTCACCGAAAGATGAGACGATGTCTAATAAATGAATCGTGACATGCTCGAACGTCCGATTCTTGAAACCAAATTAAATTTTGTGGTTAAAATCTATCGAACGCAACTTTAGTACGACCTAACCTATCGGGTAGCTTTTAGGGATTTTAGCGCGTTTGACACGTGGTCGATAATTTTCAATTCACGTTTGTGCATCTCCGAATCGTAGACGACCCTTGGTTGTTATAAAATCAAAAGGTTTTGAATACATATCCCGAATATAATATCGACAGAAAATCGGGTTATAGTTGTTCGATGCGAATATCGCATTCGTGCAGAACCACCCGCAATTCGACTACGTACTTCCGTCGAATCGACTCATATCCGTTCGCTAATCGATTTATAATGGTGTCGTATTGACTTTTACGGATTATGATGGTCGAGTGGTCGATTTATGATAGAATTTTTTAGTTTGTTGCGTTTATATCCCTTAACGGTCTCACCTAATAGATTAATTAACTCGTGATTGATCAATTCCAAGTAAATAAACCATAAGCACGTCGACGAAACAACCATTTCATATATTCGAAATAGGGCCAAATTTCGGGATGTCACAAGTCAAGTCTCTACAAATTAGAAAAAACAATCCTCTACAAATCAAAAGGAAAATAAAATTCCTTACAAATTAGGCGCTGGAAAATTAAAATTCCCTACAAATTAGGGGATTTCAGCTCACGCCAACTAGTACTTCCTGGCTTCACTTCATTTTTGCAAAAATCTACCGTGAGAAGATATGGAGACGGGAGAGAACCCATATCGGCTTTTGCTTTTGTGGCTTTTTTCTCTGTGATGTTTTTTCCATGTGCATAAGATTTTAAATAGGCAAAAGGTTGCGTCGAGGAGTTTTCATATATTATAATTACATTCTATTTATGCATTCGTATCTAACGAAATTAGTGTATGAATCGGTAGGGTTTTGAATAATAATATGTTTATTTTAGCCTACACTGTTGACAAAGCTTCTCTGTCGCCTTCTCGCTTGGCATGACTTGCCATTTTCAAATACAGAAATGGAAAACGACTGGAATTGTCTTATTATCGACACATTTTACGGAAATAGTAGCTTCCCTAGATGACTACAGATATTTATCATGCGCACTCGTGAAGGGAACAAAATTTTATGTTGCACATAATTGACGCATGCCTGTACTAGATCCGGACATATGAAGTTGAAATTGTTAGTGCAACTGCATTTTTTAGGTTATTTTAGGAATTGACAAATTTTTGTCCGATAGATTTTTGATTGATTAGCAACGTTGAACTCTGAGATAACTTGCTTGATGAGGCGATGGGTCCATAGCAAAAAATATGTGATCAAGCAATAAAATAAAAAGAATAAAGAAATCAAATCGGATATCGGATTCACATGAATTGGTAAGTGGGACCTACCTCATGGGAGAGTAGAACATCATTCCACTGTAAATTGAGCGATATAGCGGATATTACAATCACACTCGAGTTGCTCAAACACTCGATAGTGTTTCTTAAATTATACCCAATAATACAACATTTAGCCCTCACTATTTCTCACAAACAGTTTCCAATTTCACAGATAAGTCACACAAAATGTTAACATAAGATTTTCGTGGCTTCAAATTCTAGTGACATAATTTACAAGCAAGCCACACAATTGATTGTCATGGAAATAAGTTTTTTTTATTATTTTTTATTTTTTTATGCGATTTACAAAGAAGACTCACTTCTTATATAGAAAACATCTAGATTCAAAATAGAAAATTCACTCAAACTAAAAATCCAACTCAGATAAGATATCCTTAACGGGATCAACTCAACACATATTTTCAACAACGCCCAAGCGCTTTACTAAGGCATCAGTTCTTCATGAGTTATTGAGATAAAAGACTGGTGTTTATAGAGACGCTTTTTGGCTCCTATATAATAGTACACCTCACGTGAGCCAACCTTATTTCATTTACATAAGAAACTCTTTCCTTTGAAATTTCTGAAAGTAGAAAATAATTAAAGAGTACTTTCCTTAGAAGAGAGAAAAGAAAGAAAATTTCTTCATAAACACCCATTTCATTATTATTTTCTTTCACAATACTTGCTTGCCAGAAGTAATCTCATGATCAACAGCCTGAAGCATATATAGCTTCGAGGATCTGCAATTGGTTCAGATACTATAACCTAAACAAGCTGCAAAAGGGGAAAGAAAGGGAAAACTGATAAGTTTCCCAGATACTGAGCAAAGTCTGCTCAATCAATTATTAACGACGGTAAAACATACGCCATAAGACTTGGCTTGCAATTGATTGATGGGGCGAAAGGACACGCGATGGCTCGAAAGCACCTCGATTACAAATTCTGTAAAAGGTATCAATCGCCAAAGCTCCATTTCCGTGCTCTTTGATATTGTAGATGCGGGTGACACCGGCAGCGTCAAAGGGCTTAAAAAGCAAAGGGTGTTGGTCGTCCACAAGCTCATCAGGACATTGAATCGTGCCTCCAGTGGAAGAGAAGAGTCCCATGCAATATCTTGCCTCCTGCCCCCTCATCATTACACGGTGACAAGGGCTGTGTAATCTCCCATTGCTCCATCCCTACAGGCAAAAATGATAAAAAAAGGGAGAGACTCACGATGATGATGGTTTGTCTCATCACAAGCCAGCATCAATTTTGTTGTATCTGTCATGGCTAAGACTATCATCTAGAGAGGGGTGAGTAGGTGATTTTACGGAAGTGAATGAATTTAAAGAAATATTGCAGCGAAACAACTTCTGGTGACACAAAGCATTGTGGTCAGATCTTACCAATATGCAATTCTATCACAATAAATAAAGAGAGTAAGGAATAGAAAATTGCACACAAAATATTATAGTAGTTCGGTTTTTGCAAGTCTATGTCTACTCTCCCACGCTACAACCTATTCGCTGGGTTCCACTAAGAAGAACCAATCACAAGTTACAAGATCTAAGTTGTGAATACTCAAGCTCGTGTGTACAACTCCTCACACACTTTCGATCTCTAAATAATTACACAATGATGGTCATAGAGACAAATGTATTAGATCAGAAAATACTCTTCAGACTTTGGAATTAAAAGTTTCGATTTCTCTTAAGTGTGAATTTTCCTTTTAGCTTCAAGATCTCCTTTTATACTTCTCCTAGTCCAAGCTAACCGTTGGAAAAATCTCCAGGAGGATTATCCAATGAATTTACCTGTCGACCTAGATCTTGCTAAGAAAAGCTGATTGCTTCAAGGTCACGGAGAATAGAGCTTCCCAAAGATTCTGCCGCCCACATAGCAATTTGGGTTTCCATAAGTCAAGTGCTTCATCTTGGAAAGAATGTTTCGTCTCAAGTATATTGTTCCAAGAAAGTGGGATCTCCAAGAGATATTTGGAAGACTTTCCTTTTGAAACTCCTTATAAATATGGCTGGAAATCCAACCAATTGCCACTAGCCGTTGCACGAGTATATTGCATCCTTTCTGACTATTTGATAGAACACATAGGGAAGAAATTAATTACGCCACAACTTTGGTTCTAATAAATAACGTCTGATCATATCTCATCAAACTTTCCACTTGAAAAGTGCTTATTATCATAATCAAAGTTTTTTCTCCTGAATAAGTTTTGTCAATATTTAAAATCACTTCGGGAAATTTTCTCAACAATCTTTCCCTTTTTGATGATAAAACTTTCCAAGTAGAACTTAACAAAAGGTTTTGAAAAGATTTAATAATCAAATAGCTCTATTGAAAGCAAGATTTAAGATCAGGCGCAGTATGAATTCTATAATAATTTTGCTAATTTTGTAAAGATAAGTACAAAATTCTTCCAGAATATTGAGCTAATCAAAGTGAATAGGATTTGTAAGGAAGTTCTTTACTTTGATTAAGGAGTTCAAGAAAAGAATAAATTCAAGAAAACTTCATATTTTTATATAGCTCCCCCGAAGTAGGATCATAAAAGATCTTCATTTGCATATAGTGTTATGCTTTTCTTGCATTTTCTCTCCCTCTTTGGCATGGAATGCAATTTTTAGAAACAATAACTTATACATGCTGAGGCAACCACAAATGATATGCAATATAGCCCATGTAGAATCAAACAACATATGCTTCAAAATATATATCAAGGATCACGATGCATTAGATAAATTTAACTAGATTTTTGTCATAACAAAATGATAATGAAAATATGAGATTTGTTAATGACAAAAAGTAAGGGAGACAAAAAATATACTAACCGAATCATGTACAGGGGTGAATAGGTGATTTTCATTGCTCTTTAGCTCATCTTCACACACAATCTTCACCTATTCATTTTGTGGAAATGAAAGAATTTAAAGAAATATTGCAGCGAAACAATTTCTAGTGACAAAAAGTGTTGTGGTTAGATCTTACCATTGTATAATTTTATCGAGAGAGAGAGAGAGAGAGAGAGAGAGAGAGAGAAAGAAAATTGCATACAAAAGATTATAAAGGTTCGGCTTTTATAAGCTTACGTCCACTCTCCCACACTACACCCTATTAACTGAATTCCACTAAGAACAACCAATAAGGGGTTACAGGATCTAAGCTATAAATTCTCAAGCTCGTGTGTACAACTCTTCACACACTCTCAACCTCTACATAATTACACAATAATGCTCACAAAGACGAATGTATTATCTCAAAAAACACTCTTCAAACTTTGGAACTAATTTAAAAAAAAAAAAACTTTGGAACTAAATGCTTCGATTTCCTTAAGTTTTTCTTTCAGCTTCGAGATCTCCTTTTATGCTCCTTCTAGTCCAAGTTGATCGTTGGACAAATCTCTAGGAATATTATCCAGCCAATCTACCTATTGGCTTAGATCTTGCTAAGAAGATTTGATAGCTTCAAGGTCGTTGAGGATAGAGCTTCCCAAAGATTTTGCCGCCCATACAGCAATTTAGGTATCCATAAGTCATTTGCTTCATCTTGGAAAGAATGTTTCACCTCAAGTATACCATTCTAGGAAAGTTGAATTATCGAGAGATATTTGAAAGACTTTCATTTTGGAACTCCCTAAAAATATGGGAGGAAATCCAACTAATCACCACTAGCTGTTGCACGAGTGTATTGCATCCTTTCTAATCATTTGACATGACACATAGGGAAGGAATTAATTACGCCACAAATCTGGTTCTAACTGATAACGTTTGATTATATTCCATCAGACTTTCCACTTGAAAATTACTTATCATCAAAATCAAAGTCTTTTTTCCGAATAAGTTTTGTCAATCTTCAAAATCACTTTGGGAGATTTCCTCAATAATCTCCCCCTTTTTTATGATGACAAAACTCTCCAAGTAGAACTTAACAAAACATTTTGAAAAGTTTTAATAATCAAATAGCTCCATTAAAAGCAAGATTTCAGATAAGGCGCAATGTGAATTTTATAAGAATTTTGCTGATTTTGTAAAGATAAGTACAAAATTCTTCCAAAATATTGAGCTAATCAGAGTAAATAAGATTTGTAAAGAAATTCTTTGCTCTGGTTAAGGAAGTTCAAGAAAAGAATAAATTCAAGAAAACTCCCAAGTTTTATATAACTCCCCCTGAGCAAGATCACAAAAGATCTTCATCTGCATAGAGTGTTATGCTTTTCCTACATTTTCTCCCCCTTTTTCTATCCCTGAGTAGGATCACAAAAGATATGCAACCTATTGGCTAGATTCCACTAAGAAGAACCAATTGGGGGTTACAAGATTTGAGTTGTGAATACTCAACCTCGTATGTACAACTCCTCACACACTCTCAACCTCTAAATGATTACACAATGATGCTCATAAAAACGAATGTATTATATCAGAAAATACTCTTCAGATTTTGGAATTAAAAGTTTCGATCCTCTTAAGTGCAATTTTTCCTTTTAGCTTCAAGATCTCCTTTTATACTCCTTCTAGTCCTAGCTAACCGTTGGACAAATCTCCAGGAGGATTATCCAGTCAATCTACCTCTTGTATTGGATCTTGCTAAGAAGATCCGATTGCTTCAAGGTCGTCGAGGATGGAGCTTCTATAGTAGTTTGGCTTTCCATAAGCTGTGTGCTTCATCTTGGAAAGAATGTTTCGCTTCAAGTATACCGTTTCAAGAAAGTTGAATCTCTGAGAGATATTTAGAAGACTTTCCTTTTGGAACTCTTTATAAATATGGGAAAAAATCCAAACAATTGCCACTACCGTTGCACGAGCATATTGCATCCTTCCTAGCCGTTTGACAAAACACATAAGAAATGAATTAATTACGTCACAACTCGAGTTCTGATTGATAATGTTTGATTACATCCCATTAGACTTTCTACTTGAAAAATACTTATCATCAGAATCAAAGTCTTTACTCCGTATAAGTTTTGTCAATTTTCAAAATTACTTTACAAAATTTCCTGAACAGTATCAATATGCATTCAACCATACACGAATCTATGTTTCACATGTGAACCGGTCCATAAAAACTTTACAAAGAAATCAGCTTTAATGTCGTAATTCTAGCTATTGCTAGATGCGATGATCAATACTAGAAATATAAACAATAATTTACAGTCGATGTGTTAAGTCATGTGCCCGAATTCTTTTCGATGCTTAACCTACTTTTTGAACCGAATTCGAGAGAGAGGGGGGGGGGCTCACGTAGAATGACTCCCCAGCAAGGACAATGAAAGAGGAAGCTGAAGAAGGGGCGACCTCAATCCTACGTCCATCCTTACTCTGCACTTCCAATCCGTTACATGATTTTGGTGAAGCATGGTCACGAAGTTTGGGTCTCGATGGCAAAGAGCCCTGGGCTTCTTGGACTCCTCGATCCCAGGAGCTGCGTATCTCACGACTCGGAAATTGTATCTGACCGACTTGGCTAGCGATTCAACGTACTTGTCTACGCCCAGGCTTCCCAAAACCAGCTTCTTCATCAGTGAATCCAACTCCGAAACCCCCGTGACATACGTATTCATTGTCTCACTGCATGGTCATAAAAAGGACACACGCCGAAACAACAATTTCTTCTTGCATCAAAGTAAATGAAATTCAAATTCGTGTCATTAGTGATCCATTTGTTAGACATTAATCTCTTAACACTTCATTAATTAGAACTGATAATACAATTATTAGCAATAAAAAAAAAGAAAAAAGAAAAAGGATTACCAAAATCTTGTGTTTTCCTCCAGCCACATGAGATCTGCTAATCCTTCGATGGAGCACGAGTTGGGGGCGTAGTTCATTGCAAACGTCTCATAAAGAGGTGAATGAGGAAGATTCCAAGGTAGCCGTCATATGGCTTATCCGGGACGTTGAACCGGCGCTTCACATCGGTTGGGAGCTCGAGCAATGCCTCCAATTCTTGGAACGCATCATTTTAATTTCGAATTTTAAATTAAAAAATAAAAATAAAAAATATCATGCTTGTGCACATAAAATTAGGTCACATGAGTAATGTCGCATGGCATATAATTTGCATATTAGGTTGCACGTTGCATGTCATGTTAGTATAGATATATTTTTGTATATCATTGCATTGCATTGTATGTATATTAGGTTTCATTAAATAAGAGAAAATCCTAAAAAATTGAGTGAGCGTGTGCAAATTAGAAATCATATCTAAAGCATTGATATGAATTTTGAGCTAACATTACAAATGCTTTTATTTCTATAAAGTAAGTCTTGCAATTTATTTATTATTTTATTGGGTGTTAAATTTGTAGATTGCGCGCCCGCATTGTCACCTCATATATTAGGGAGTAATAAAATGATTTCAAGCTACTTGATAAATACTTTATCATGAAAAGAATAGTACTGAAAAGATATTAAACAAATCTAGTGTAATCAAGTCCTTGTATCCAAATTTTCTGATTCGTATGAGTGAAATAATTCTTCTGTTATTTTACTTAGGTATCTAATCGACTTACCATAAATTAATTAGTGGTAATTTTAAGTTAAAATTCATTTGCCAGCTAAAAACTTGAACTTAAGTTGCGAATTGATATTAATTTGGGAGAGCCCGAGTCGAATTTAGACTTAGTAATCTATTAGCCAAATCTTAGGTAGTACACTCGAGATTAGATCGTGATAGATCCAAAGACAAAAACAATACAAATAGAATTCAATTCCCTTAATTTCTTGTTATTTTCTTTTTCATATTCTATTTATTCATACTCTCTTAGGCAACCTTCTAAAGCGCATGTAAGTTATGTGTGCGATATAAAGTTCATTATGTGGAAATCTTTTAATTAGTCCTATTGGCTCAGTTGATCCAAAATGAAAAGAACTAAGTGTCCAAGCATGAACTTTTACTTTAGAGATATGTTAAGTTTTCCATTGGTGCAAACTAAACAATTCGTTTGGTGACGCAATTTTATTTTTCTATTTCTAGAATAATTTTTTTGTTTAGAAATAAATTTGGAATAGAAATAAGAAATAGAAACTCTTCTCATCGCTCATTTTCTTTACTAGTCGACCACCCACTTGTAGCTGTCATTGTTTGCCGCTAATTGCTGGCTACTAGCCACCAGTACCGGTTGCCTCCACCGCCGTTCGCTGATCACTGCCACCACCCCTAGAGAAGGAGAAATTTTAAGTCATTTCAAAAGCAGAAATTTTGCGTCATTATCAAACACAAAGTTTTACTCAAATACTCATCTAGAAATAAAAATAGAAAAATCTATTTTTCTTCTATAAATTAATTTTTGACTAGAATAATTATTATTCGCACACTTATTGTGTCTTTTTTTTTTCCCTTTAGTTATTATGTATTTTTTTTTTTTTGCCAACCATGTTCTCTTTCACATTGGATCTTTGCCTTTTTAGAAGTCCCATCAAATGAAAAAGTGTAGCAACGTCACAGGAGTGTCAAATTCAAAATGTATTTTCCTACAAAACTGGACACTGATTAATCGATATTGAGGGAAAAACTCAAGGTGGAGAGTGCTCCATCATAATCGCGAGAGTAACGGAGCCGTTCCCTTTTCATTTCCCAACTAGAAATAGATGAGGCATCCTTTACAGGATTAACTAGACATATATTTTCAACAAAGT